>JAVHJT010000061.1:0-195016 GCA_033030585.1 Hippophae rhamnoides
TTAATATTAACAAAATATGTGAAGTATTTTATTATCTGATAATATTGTGTATAAGTTGAAATATAGAGTTTTACGTTATAGGTTTAACAATTATTTGCGTAATTTTATTGCATATTACACATCTTCTCTAATTAGAGATCTTCGAATTTTTGTTTTCTAAATCAATTCAATATACATGTTTTATCATTGGTATTTCATCCATCTATATTTTTTTTTGAATTGTTAAATAATAATTTCATTCAATTTAATATATCTATTTATATTTTCTTTTTATACGTGATTTTATGTAATATGAGTTATTTAACATATTATTTGTTTGTTTTTAACATTTTTTATAATATTTATTCGTAACTAGTACGTGTTAGTTTATTTCAATGAGATTATTACTATATTAAATAAATTTATATTTGGAAATTATTATGTGCAATGTAAGGAATAATTTACTCCTATAACTTTATCTCGTATTCTTACACAATAGTTAAAATTATTGAAACATAATAAGCATAAAACATTTAGTATTTTGTAAGGAGGATAATAATAGTAATGATATTTAATTTATGAAATATATAATTATATTTGGTGATCTAATAAATAATATAAATTTATGGTTAGGTAAAGGAGTAGTTTTTTTTTCGAGATAAATTAGGAAATTATTTGATTCATATTTATGTTTAGCGAATTTTTAGATATAGTACGGATAATAAATTTACGATGTTGAATTAATATTAACAAAATATGTGAAGTATTTTATTACCAGAAAATATTGTATATAAGTTAAAATATAGAGTTTTAGGTTATAGGTTTAACAATTATTTGCGTAATTTTATTGCATATTACACATCTTCTCTAATTAGAGATCTTTGAATTTTTGTTTTCTAAATCACTTCAATATACATGTTTTATCAATGGTATTTCATCCATCTATACTTTTTTTTGAATTGTTAAATTATTATTTCATTCAATTTAATATATATATTTATATTTTCTTCTTATACGTGATTTTATGTAATATGAGTTATTTAACATATTATTTGTTTGTTTTTAACATTTTTTATAATATTTATTCGTAACTAGTACGTGTTAGTTTATTTCTATGAGATTATTGCTATATTAAAAAAATATTTCAAAATTGTAAGTGCAATGTAAGGAATAATTTACTCGTGTAACTTTATCTCGTACTCTTACACAATAGTTAAAATTATTGAAACATAATAAGCATAACACATTTAGTATTTTGTATGGAGGATAATAATATTAATGATATTCAACTTTTGGAAGATATAATTATATTTGTTGATCTAATAAACAATATAAATTTATGGTTAGGTAAATGAATAATTTTTGTTTCGAGATAAATTAGGAAATTATTTAATTCATATTTATGTTTAGCGAATTTTTAGATATAGTACGGATAATAAAGTTACGATATTAAATTAATATTAACAAAATATGTAAAGTATTTTATTATCTGATAATATTGTGTATAAGTTAAAATATAGAGCTTTTTGTTATAGGTTTTACAATTATTTGCGTAATTTTATTGCATAATACACATATTCTCTAATTAGAGGTCTTTGAAATTTTGTTTTCTAAATCACTTCAATATACATGTTTTATCAATGGTATTTCATCCATCTATTTTTTTTTGAATTGTTAAATAATTATTTCATTCAATTTAATATATCTATTTATATTTTCTTCTTATATGTGATTTCATGTAATATGAGTTATTTAACATATTATTTGTTTGTTTTTAACATTTTTTATAATATTTATTCGTAACTAGTACGTGTTAGTTTATTTCTATGAGATTATTACTATATTAAAAAAATATTTGAAAATTTTAAGTGCAATGCAAGAAATAATTTACTGGTGTAACTTTATCTCGTACTCTTACACAATAGTTAAAATTATGGAAACATAATAAGCATAACACATTTGGTATTTTGTACGGAGGATAATAATAGTAATGATATTCAACTTTTGAAAGATATAATTATATTTGTTGATCTAATAAATATTATAAATTTATGGTTAGGTAAAGGAGTAGTTTTTTTTCGAGATAAATTAGGAAATTATTTGATTCATATTTATGTTTAGCGAATTTTTAGATATAGTACGGATAATAAAGTTACGATTTTAAATTAATATTAACAAAATATGTGAAGTATTTTATTATTTGATAATATTGTGTATAAGTTGAAATATAGAGTTTTTTGTTATAGGTTTAACAATTATTTGCGTAATTTTATTGCATATTACACATCTTCTCTAATTAGAGATCTTTGAATTTTTGTTTTCTAAATCACTTCAATATACATGTTTTATCAATGGTATTTCATCCATCTATATTTTTTTTTGAATTGTTAAATAATTATTTCATTCAATTTAATATATCTATTTATATTTTCTTCTTATATGTGATTTCATGTAATATGAGTTATTTAACATATTATTTGTTTGTTTTTAACATTTTTTATAATATTTATTCGTAACTAGTACGTGTTAGTTTATTTCTATGAGATTATTACTATATTAAAAATATATTTGGAAATTATTAAGTTAAATGCAAGAAATAATTTACTCGTATAACTTTATCTCGTACTCTTACACAATAGTTAAAATTATTGAAACATAATAAGCATAACACGTTTAGTATTTTGTATGGAGGATAATAATAGTAATGATATTCAACTTTTGAAAGATATAATTATATTTGTTGATCTAATAAATAATATAAATTTATGGTTAGGTAAAGGAGTAGTATTTTTTCGAGAAAAATTAGGAAATTATTTGATTCATATTTATGTTTAGCGAATTTTTAGATATAGTACGGATAATAAATTTACGATGTTAAATTAATATTAACAAAATATGTGAAGTATTTTATTACCTGAAAATATTGTATATAAGTTAAAATATAGAGTTTTAGGTTATAGGTTTAACAATTATTTGCGTAATTTTATTGCATATTACACATCTTCTCTAATTAGAGATCTTTGAATTTTTGTTTTCTAAATCACTTCAATATACATGTTTTATCAATGGTATTTCATCCATCTATATTTTTTTTGAATTGTTAAATAATTATTTCATTCAATTTAATATATCTATTTATATTTTCTTCTTATACGTGATTTCGTGTAATATGAGTTATTTAACATATTATTTGTTTGTTTTTAACATTTTTTATAATATTTATTCGTAACTATTACGTGTTAGTTTATTTCTATGAGATTATTACTATATTAAAAAAATATTTGAAAATTTTAAGTGCAATGCAAGAAATAATTTACTCGTGTAACTTTATCTCGTACTCTTACACAATAGTTAAAATTATTGAAACATAATAAGCATAACACATTTAGTATTTTGTAAGGAGGATGATAATAGTAATGATATTCAACATTTGAAAGATATAATTATATTTGTTGATCTAATAAACAATATAAATTTATGGTTAGGTAAATGAATAATTTTTGTTTCGAGATAAATTAGGAAATTATTTGATTCATATTTATGTTTAGCGAATTTTTAGATATAGTACGGATAATAAAGTTACGATATTAAATTAATATTAACAAAATATGTAAAGTATTTTATTATCTGATAATATTGTGTATAAGTTAAAATATAGAGCTTTTTGTTATAGGTTTTACAATTATTTGCGTAATTTTATTGCATAATACACATATTCTCTAATTAGAGGTCTTTGAAATTTTGTTTTCTAAATCACTTCAATATACATGTTTTATCAATGGTATTTCATCCATCTATTTTTTTTTGAATTATTAAATAATTATTTCATTCAATTTAATATATCTATTTATATTTTCTTCTTATATGTGATTTCATGTAATATGAGTTATTTAACATATTATTTGTTTGTTTTTAACATTTTTTATAATATTTATTCGTAACTAGTACGTGTTAGTTTATTTCTATGAGATTATTACTATATTAAAAATATATTTGGAAATTATTAAGTGTAATGCAAGAAATAATTTACTCGTGTAACTTTATCTCGTACTCTTACACAATAGTTAAAATTATTGAAACATAATAAGCATAACACGTTAACAAGTTTAGTATTTTGTAAGGAGGATAATAATAGTAATGATATTCAACTTTTGAAAGATATAATTATATTTGTTGATCTAATAAATAATATAAATTTATGGTTAGGTAAAGGAGTAGTTTTTTTTTCGAGATAAATTAGGAAATTATTTGATTCATATTTATGTTTAGCGAATTTTTAGATATAGTACGGATAATAAAGTTACGATTTTAAATTAATATTAACAAAATATGTGAAGTATTTTATTATCTGATAATATTGTGTATAAGTTAAAATATAGAGCTTTTTGTTATAGGTTTAACAATTATTTGCGTAATTTTATTGCATATTACACATCTTCTCTAATTAGAGATCTTTGAATTTTTGTTTTCTAAATCACTTCAATATACATGTTTTATCAATGGTATTTCATCCATCTATATTTTTTTTGAATTGTTAAATAATTATTTCATTCAATTTAATATATCTATTTATATTTTCTTCTTATATGTGATTTCATGTAATATGAGTTATTTAACATATTATTTGTTTGTTTTTAACATTTTTTATAATATTTATTCGTAACTAGTACGTGTTAGTTTATTTCTATGAGATTATTACTATATTAAAAATATATTTGGAAATTATTAAGTTAAATGCAAGAAATAATTTACTCGTATAACTTTATCTCGTACTCTTACACAATAGTTAAAATTATTGAAACATAATAAGCATAACACATTTAGTATTTTTTAAGGAGGATAATAATAGTAATGATATTTAACTTATGAAATATATAATTATATTTGGTGATCTAATAAATAATATAAATTTATGGTTAGGTAAAGGAGTAGTTTTTTTTTCGAGATAAATTAGGAAATTATTTGATTCATATTTATGTTTAGCGAATTTTTAGATATAGTACGGATAATAAAGTTACGATGTTAAATTAATATTAACAAAATATGTGAAGTATTTTATTAGCTGATAATATTGTGTATAAGTTAAAATATAGAGTTTTTTGTTATAGGTTTAACAATTATTTGCGTAATTTTATTGCATATTACACATCTTCTCTAATTAGAGATCTTTGAATTTTTGTTTTCTAAATCACTTCAATATACATGTTTTATCAATGGTATTTCATCCATCTATATTTTCTATTTGAATTGTTAAATAATTATTTCATTCAATTTAATATATCTATTTATATTTTCTTCTTATACGTGATTTTATGTAATATGAGTTATTTAACATATTATTTGTTTGTTTTTAACATTTTTTATAATATTTATTCGTAACTAGTACGTGTTAGTTTATTTCTATGAGATTATTACTATATTAAAAAAATATTTCAAAATTTTAAGTGCAATGTAAGGAATAATTTACTCGTGTAACTTTATCTCGTACTCTTACAAAATAGTTAAAATTATTGAAACATAATAAGCATAACAAGTTTAGTATTTTGTATGGAGGATAATAATATTAATGATATTCAACTTTTGGAAGATATAATTATATTTGTTGATCTAATAAACAATATAAATTTATGGTTAGGTAAATGAATAATTTTTGTTTCGAGATAAATTAGGAAATTATTTAATTCATATTTATGTTTAGCGAATTTTTAGATATAGTACGGATAATAAAGTTACGATATTAAATTAATATTAACAAAATATGTAAAGTATTTTATTATCTGATAATATTGTGTATAAGTTAAAATATAGAGCTTTTTGTTATAGGTTTTACAATTATTTGCGTAATTTTATTGCATAATACACATATTCTCTAATTAGAGGTCTTTGAAATTTTGTTTTCTAAATCACTTCAATATACATGTTTTATCAATGGTATTTCATCCATCTATATTTTTTTTTGAATTGTTAAATAATTATTTCATTCAATTTAATATATCTATTTATATTTTCTTCTTATATGTGATTTCATGTAATATGAGTTATTTAACATATTATTTGTTTGTTTTTAACATTTTTAGTAATATTTATTCGTAACTAGTACGTGTTAGTTTATTTCTATGAGATTATTACTATATTAAAAAAATATTTGAAAATTTTAAGTGCAATGCAAGAAATAATTTACTCGTGTAACTTTATCTCGTACTCTTACACAATAGTTAAAATTATTGAAACATAATAAGCATAACACGTTAACAAGTTTAGTATTTTGTAAGGAGGATAATAATAGTAATGATATTCAACTTTTTAAAGATATAATTATATTTGTTGATCTAATAAATAATATAAATTTATGGTTAGGTAAAGGAGTAGTATTTTTTCGAGAAAAATTAGGAAATTATTTGATTCATATTTATGTTTAGCGAATTTTTAGATATAGTACGGATAATAAAGTTACGATTTTAAATTAATATTAACAAAATATGTGAAGTATTTTATTATTTGATAATATTGTGTATAAGTTGAAATATAGAGTTTTTTGTTATAGGTTTAACAATTATTTGCGTAATTTTATCGCATATTACACATCTTCTCTAATTAGAGATCTTTGAATTTTCGTTTTCTAAATCACTTCAATATACATGTTTTATCAATGGTATTTCATCCATCTATATTTATTTTTGAATTGTTAAATAATTATTTCACTCAATTTAATATATCTATTTATATTTTCTTCTTATAGGTGATTTCATGTAATATGAGTTATTTAACATATTATTTGTTTGTTTTTAACATTTTTTATAATATTTATTCGTAACTAGTACGTGTTAGTTTATTTCTATGAGATTATTACTATATTAAAAATATATTTGGAAATTATTAAGTTAAATGCAAGAAATAATTTACTCCTATAACTTTATCTCGTATTCTTACACAATAGTTAAAATTATTGAAACATAATAAGCATAAAACATTTAGTATTTTGTAAGGAGGATAATAATAGTAATGATATTTAATTTATGAAATATATAATTATATTTGGTGATCTAATAAAAATATAAATTTATGGTTAGGTAAAGGAGTAGTTTTTTTTCGAGATAAATTAGGAAATTATTTGATTCATATTTATGTTTAGCGAATTTTTAGATATAGTACGGATAATAAATTTACGATGTTAAATTAATATTAACAAAATATGTGAAGTATTTTATTACCAGAAAATATTGTATATAAGTTAAAATATAGAGTTTTAGGTTATAGGTTTAACAATTATTTGCGTAATTTTATTGAATATTACACATCTTCTCTAATTAGAGATCTTTGAATTTTTTTTTCTAAATCACTTCAATATACATGTTTTATCAATGGTATTTCATCCATCTATATTTTTTTTGAATTGTTAAATAATTATTTTATTCAATTTAATATATCTATTTATATTTTCTTCTTATATGTGATTTCATGTAATATGAGTTATTTAACATATTATTTGTTTGTTTTTAACATTTTTAGTAATATTTATTCGTAACTAGTACGTGTTAGTTTATTTCTATGAGATTATTACTATATTAAAAAAATATTTCAAAATTTTAAGTGCAATGTAAGGAATTATTTACTCGTGTAACTTTATCTCGTACTCTTACACAATAGTTAAAATTATTGAAACATAATAAGCATAACACATTTAGTATTTTGTATGGAGGATAATAATATTAATGATATTCAACTTTTGGAAGATATAATTATATTTGTTGATCTAATAAACAATATAAATTTATGGTTAGGTAAATGAATAATTTTTGTTTCGAGATAAATTAGGAAATTATTTAATTCATATTTATGTTTAGCGAATTTTTAGATATAGTACGGATAATAAAGTTACGATATTAAATTAATATTAACAAAATATGTAAAGTATTTTATTATCTGATAATATTGTGTATAAGTTAAAATATAGAGCTTTTTGTTATAGGTTTTACAATTATTTGCGTAATTTTATTGCATAATACACATATTCTCTAATTAGAGGTCTTTGAAATTTTGTTTTCTAAATCACTTCAATATACATGTTTTATCAATGGTATTTCATCCATCTATTTTTTTTTTGAATTGTTAAATAATTATTTCATTCAATTTAATATATCTATTTATATTTTCTTCTTATATGTGATTTCATGTAATATGAGTTATTTAAAATATTATTTTTTTGTTTTTAACATTTTTAGTAATACTTATTCGTAACTAGAACGTGATAGTTTATTTCAATGAGATTATTACTATATTAAAAAAATATTTGATAATTTTAAGTGCAATGCTAGAAATAATTTACTCGTGTAACTTTATCTCGTACTCTTACACAATAGTTAAAATTATTGAAACATAATAAGCATAACACGTTAACAAGTTTAGTATTTTGTAAGGAGGATAATAATAGTAATGATATTCAACTTTTTAAAGATATAATTATATTTGTTGATCTAATAAATAATATAAATTTATGGTTAGGTAAAGGAGTAGTATTTTTTCGAGAAAAATTAGGAAATTATTTGATTCATATTTATGTTTAGCGAATTTTTAGATATAGTACGGATAATAAAGTTACGATTTTAAATTAATATTAACAAAATATGTGAAGTATTTTATTATTTGATAATATTGTGTATAAGTTGAAATATAGAGTTTTTTGTTATAGGTTTAACAATTATTTGCGTAATTTTATTGCATATTACACATCTTCTCTAATTAGAGATCTTTGAATTTTCGTTTTCTAAATCACTTCAATATACATGTTTTATCAATGGTATTTCATCCATCTATATTTATTTTTGAATTGTTAAATAATTATTTCACTCAATTTAATATATCTATTTATATTTTCTTCTTATAGGTGATTTCATGTAATATGAGTTATTTAACATATTATTTGTTTGTTTTTAACATTTTTTATAATATTTATTCGTAACTAGTACGTGTTAGTTTATTTCTATGAGATTATTACTATATTAAAAATATATTTGGAAATTATTAAGTTAAATGCAAGAAATAATTTACTCCTATAACTTTATCTCGTATTCTTACACAATAGTTAAAATTATTGAAACATAATAAGCATAACACATTTAGTATTTTGTAAGGAGGATAATAATAGTAATGATATTTTACTTATGAAATATATAATTATATTTGGTGATCTAATAAATAATATAAATTTATGGTTAGGTAAAGGAGTAGTTTTTTTTTCGAGATAAATTAGGAAATTATTTGATTTATATTTATGTTTTGCGAATTTTTAGATATTGTACGGATAATAAATTTACGATGTTAAATTAATATTAACAAAATATGTGAAGTATTTTATTACCTGAAAATATTGTATATAAGTTAAAATATAGAGTTTTTTGTTATAGGTTTAACATTTATTTGCGTAATTTTATTGTATATTACACATCTTCTCTAATTAGAGATATTTGAATTTTTGTTTTCTAAATCACTTCAATATACATGTTTTATCAATGGTATTTCATCCATCTATATTTTTTTTTGAATTGTTAAATAATTATTTCATTCAATTTAATATATCTATTTATATTTTCTTCTTATATGTGATTTTATGTAATATGAGTTATTTAACATATTATTTGTTTGTTTTTAACATTTTTTATAATATTTATTCGTAACTAGTACGTGTTAGTTTATTTCTATGAGATTATTATTATATTAAAAAAATATTTGAAAATTTTAAGTGCAATGTAAGGAATAATTTACTCGTGTAACTTTATCTCGTACTCTTACACAATAGTTAAAATTATTGAAACATAATAAGCATAACACATTTAGTATTTTGTATGGAGGATAATAATATTAATGATATTCAACTTTTGGAAGATATAATTATATTTGTTGATCTAATAAACAATATAAATTTATGGTTAGGTAAATGAATAATTTTTGTTTCGAGATAAATTAGGAAATTATTTAATTCATATTTATGTTTAGCGAATTTTTAGATATAGTACGGATAATAAAGTTACGATATTAAATTAATATTAACAAAATATGTAAAGTATTTTATTATCTGATAATATTGTGTATAAGTTAAAATATAGAGCTTTTTGTTATAGGTTTTACAATTATTTGCGTAATTTTATTGCATAATACACATATTCTCTAATTAGAGGTCTTTGAAATTTTGTTTTCTAAATCACTTCAATATACATGTTTTATCAATGGTATTTCATCCATCTATATTTTTTTGGAATTGTTAAATAATTATTTCATTCAATTTAATATATCTATTTATATTTTTTTCTTATATGTGATTTCATGTAATATGAGTTATTTAAAATATTATTTTTTTGTTTTTAACATTTTTAGTAATATTTATTCGTAACTAGTACGTGTTAGTTTATTTCTATGAGATTATTATTATATTAAAAAAATATTTGAAAATTTTAAGTGCAATGCAAGAAATAATTTACTCGTGTAACTTTATCTCGTACTCTTACACAATATTTAAAATTATTGAAACATAATATGCATAACACGTTTAGTATTTTGTAAGGATGATAATAATAGTAATGATATTCAACTTTTTAAAGATATAATTATATTTGTTGATCTAATAAACAATATAAATTTATGGTTAGGTAAAGGAGTAGTATTTTTTCGAGAAAAATTAGGAAATTATTTGATTCATATTTATGTTTAGCGAATTTTTTAGATATAGTACGGATAATAAAGTTACGATTTTAAATTAATATTAACAAAATATGTGAAGTATTTTATTATTTGATAATATTGTGTATAAGTTGAAATATAGAGTTTTTTGTTATAGGTTTAACAATTATTTGCGTAATTTTATTGCATATTACACATCTTCTCTAATTAGAGATCTTTGAATTTTCGTTTTCTAAATCACTTCAATATACATGTTTTATCAATGGTATTTCATCCATCTATATTTATTTTTGAATTGTTAAATAATTATTTCACTCAATTTAATATATCTATTTATATTTTCTTCTTATAGGTGATTTCATGTAATATGAGTTATTTAACATATTATTTGTTTGTTTTTAACATTTTTTATAATATTTATTCGTAACTAGTACGTGTTAGTTTATTTCTATGAGATTATTACTATATTAAAAATATATTTGGAAATTATTAAGTTAAATGCAAGAAATAATTTACTCCTATAACTTTATCTCGTATTCTTACACAATAGTTAAAATTATTGAAACATAATAAGCATAAAACATTTAGTATTTTGTAAGGAGGATAATAATAGTAATGATATTTAATTTATGAAATATATAATTATATTTGGTGATCTAATAAATAATATAAATTTATGGTTAGGTAAAGGAGTAGTTTTTTTTTCGACATAAATTAGGAAATTATTTGATTCATATTTATGTTTAGCGAATTTTTAGATATAGTACGGATAATAAATTTACGATGTTAAATTAATATTAACAAAATATGTGAAGTATTTTATTACCAGAAAATATTGTATATAAGTTAAAATATAGAGTTTTTTGTTATAGGTTTAACAATTATTTGCGTAATTTTATTGCATATTACACATCTTCTCTAATTAGAGATCTTTGAATTTTTGTTTTCTAAATCACTTCAATATACATGTTTTATCAATAATATTTCATCCATCTATATTTTTTTTTGAATTGTTAAATAATTATTTTATTCAATTTAATATATATATTTATATTTTCTTCTTATACGTGATTTTATGTAATATGAGTTATTTAACATATTATTTGTTTGTTTTTAACATTTTTTATAATATTTATTCGTAACTAGTATGTGTTAGTTTATTTCTATGAGATTATTGCTATATTAAAAAAATATTTCAAAATTTTAAGTGCAATGTAAGGAATAATTTACTCGTGTAACTTTATCTCGTACTCTTACACAATAGTTAAAATTATTGAAACATAATAAGCATAACACATTTAGTATTTTGTATGGAGGATAATAATATTAATGATATTCAACTTTTGGAAGATATAATTATATTTGTTGATCTAATAAACAATATAAATTTATGGTTAGGTAAATGAATAATTTTTGTTTCGAGATAAATTAGGAAATTATTTAATTCATATTTATGTTTAGCGAATTTTTAGATATAGTACGGATAATAAAGTTACGATATTAAATTAATATTAACAAAATATGTAAAGTATTTTATTATCTGATAATATTGTGTATAAGTTAAAATATAGAGCTTTTTGTTATAGGTTTTACAATTATTTGCGTAATTTTATTGCATAATACACATATTCTCTAATTAGAGGTCTTTGAAATTTTGTTTTCTAAATCACTTCAATATACATGTTTTATCAATGGTATTTCATCCATCTATTTTTTTTTTGAATTGTTAAATAATTATTTCATTCAATTTAATATGTCTATTTATATTTTCTTCTTATATGTGATTTCATGTAATACCAGTTATTTAACATATTATTTTTTTGTTTTTAACATTTTTAGTAATATTTATTCGTAACTAGTACGTGTTAGTTTATTTCTATGAGATTATTACTATATTAAAAAAATATTTGAAAATTTTAAGTGCAATGCTAGAAATAATTTACTCGTGTAACTTTATCTCGTACTCTTACACAATAGTTAAAATTATTGAAACATAATAAGCATAACACGTTAACAAGTTTAGTATTTTGTAAGGAGGATAATAATAGTAATGATATTCAACTTTTTAAAGATATAATTATATTTGTTGATCTAATAAATAATATAAATTTATGGTTAGGTAAAGGAGTAGTATTTTTTCGAGAAAAATTAGGAAATTATTTGATTCATATTTATGTTTAGCGAATTTTTAGATATAGTACGGATAATAAAGTTACGATTTTAAATTAATATTAACAAAATATGTGAAGTATTTTATTATTTGATAATATTGTGTATAAGTTGAAATATAGAGTTTTTTGTTATAGGTTTAACAATTATTTGCGTAATTTTATTGCATATTACACATCTTCTCTAATTAGAGATCTTTGAATTTTCGTTTTCTAAATCACTTCAATATACATGTTTTATCAATGGTATTTCATCCATCTATATTTATTTTTGAATTGTTAAATAATTATTTCACTCAATTTAATATATCTATTTATATTTTCTTCTTATAGGTGATTTCATGTAATATGAGTTATTTAACATATTATTTGTTTGTTTTTAACATTTTTTATAATATTTATTCGTAACTAGTACGTGTTAGTTTATTTCTATGAGATTATTACTATATTAAAAATATATTTGGAAATTATTAAGTTAAATGCAAGAAATAATTTACTCCTATAACTTTATCTCGTATTCTTACACAATAGTTAAAATTATTGAAACATAATAAGCATAAAACATTTAGTATTTTGTAAGGAGGATAATAATAGTAATGATATTTAATTTATGAAATATATAATTATATTTGTTGATCTAATAAATAATATAAATTTATGGTTAGGTAAAGGAGTAGTATTTTTTCGAGAAAAATTAGGAAATTATTTGATTCATATTTATGTTTAGCGAATTTTTAGATATAGTACGGATAATAAAGTTACGATTTTAAATTAATATTAACAAAATATGTGAAGTATTTTATTACCAGAAAATATTGTATATAAGTTAAAATATAGAGTTTTTTGTTATAGGTTTAACAATTATTTGCGTAATTTTATTGCATATTACACATCTTCTCTAATTAGAGATCTTTGAATTTTTGTGTTCTAAATCACTTCAATATACATGTTTTATCAATGATATTTCATCCATCTATATTTTTTTTGAATTGTTAAATAATTATTTTATTCAATTTAATATATATATTTATATTTTCTTCTTATACGTGATTTTATGTAATATGAGTTATTTAACATATTATTTGTTTGTTTTTAACATTTTTTATAATATTTATTCATAACTAGTACGTGTTAGTTTATTTCTAATAGAAAAAAATATTTCAAAATTTTAAGTGCAATGTAAGGAATAATTTACTCGTGTAACTTTATCTCGTACTCTTACACAATAGTTAAAATTATTGAAACATAATAAGCATAACACATTTAGTATTTTGTATGGAGGATAATAATATTAATGATATTCAACTTTTGGAAGATATAATTATATTTGTTGATCTAATAAACAATATAAATTTATGGTTAGGTAAATGAATAATTTTTGTTTCGAGATAAATTAGGAAATTATTTAATTCATATTTATGTTTAGCGAATTTTTAGATATAGTACGGATAATAAAGTTACGATATTAAATTAATATTAACAAAATATGTAAAGTATTTTATTATCTGATAATATTGTGTATAAGTTAAAATATAGAGCTTTTTGTTATAGGTTTTACAATTATTTGCGTAATTTAATTGCATAATACACATATTCTCTAATTAGAGGTCTTTGAAATTTTGTTTTCTAAATCACTTCAATATACATGTTTTATCAATGGTATTTCATCCATCTATTTTTTTTTGAATTGTTAAATAATTATTTCATTCAATTTAATATATCTATTTATATTTTCTTCTTATATGTGATTTCATGTAATACGAGTTATTTAACATATTATTTTTTTGTTTTTAACATTTTTAGTAATATTTATTCGTAACTAGTACGTGTTAGTTTATTTCTATGAGATTATTACTATATTAAAAAAATATTTGATAATTTTAAGTGCAATGCTAGAAATAATTTACTCGTGTAACTTTATCTCGTACTCTTACACAATAGTTAAAATTATTGAAACATAATAAGCATAACACGTTAACAAGTTTAGTATTTTGTAAGGAGGATAATAATAGTAATGATATTCAACTTTTTAAAGATATAATTATATTTGTTGATCTAATAAATAATATAAATTTATGGTTAGGTAAAGGAGTAGTATTTTTTCGAGAAAAATTAGGAAATTATTTGATTCATATTTATGTTTAGCGAATTTTTAGATATAGTACGGATAATAAAGTTACGATTTTAAATTAATATTAACAAAATATGTGAAGTATTTTATTATTTGATAATATTGTGTATAAGTTGAAATATAGAGTTTTTTGTTATAGGTTTAACAATTATTTGCGTAATTTTATTGCATATTACACATCTTCTCTAATTAGAGATCTTTGAATTTTCGTTTTCTAAATCACTTCAATATACATGTTTTATCAATGGTATTTCATCCATCTATATTTATTTTTGAATTGTTAAATAATTATTTCACTCAATTTAATATATCTATTTATATTTTCTTCTTATAGGTGATTTCATGTAATATGAGTTATTTAACATATTATTTGTTTGTTTTTAACATTTTTTATAATATTTATTCGTAACTAGTACGTGTTAGTTTATTTCTATGAGATTATTACTATATTAAAAATATATTTGGAAATTATTAAGTTAAATGCAAGAAATAATTTACTCCTATAACTTTATCTCGTATTCTTACACAATAGTTAAAATTATTGAAACATAATAAGCATAAAACATTTAGTATTTTGTAAGGAGGATAATAATAGTAATGATATTTAATTTATGAAATATATAATTATATTTGGTGATCTAATAAATAATATAAATTTATGGTTAGGTAAAGGAATAGTTTTTTTTTTCGAGATAAATTAGGAAATTATTTGATTCATATTTATGTTTTGGGAATTTTTAGATATAGGACCGATAATAAAGTTACGATGTTAAATTAATGTTAACAAAATATGTGAATTTTTTTATTACCAAAATATTGTATATAAGTTAAAATATAGAGTTTTTTGTTATAGGTTTAACAATTATTTGCGTAATTTTATTGCATATTACACATCTTCTCTAATTAGAGATCTTTGAATTTTTGTTTTCTAAATCACTTCAATATACATGTTTTATCAATGATATTTCATCCATCTATATTTTTTTTGGAATTGTTAAATAATTATTTTATTCAATTTAATATATATATTTATATTTTCTTCTTATACGTGATTTTATGTAATATGAGTTATTTAACATATTATTTGTTTGTTTTTAACATTTTTTATAATATTTATTCGTAACTAGTACGTTTTAGTTTATTTCTATGAGATTATTACTATATTAAAAAAATATTTCAAAATTTTAACTGCAATGTAAGGAATAATTTACTCGTGTAACTTTATCTCGTACTCTTACACAATAGTTAAAATTATTGAAACATAATAAGCATAACACATTTAGTATTTTGTATGGAGGATAATAATATTAATGATATTCAACTTTTGGAAGATATAATTATATTTGTTGATCTAATAAACAATATAAATTTATGGTTAGGTAAATGAATAATTTTTGTTTCGAGATAAATTAGGAAATTATTTAATTCATATTTATGTTTAGCGAATTTTTAGATATAGTACGGATAATAAAGTTACGATATTAAATTAATATTAACAAAATATGTAAAGTATTTTATTATCTCATAATATTGTGTATAAGTTAAAATATAGAGCTTTTTGTTATAGGTTTTACAATTATTTGCGTAATTTTATTGCATAATACACATATTCTCTAATTAGAGGTCTTTGAAATTTTGTTTTCTAAATCACTTCAATATACATGTTTTATCAATGGTATTTCATCCATCTATTTTTTTTTTGAATTGTTAAATAATTATTTCATTCAATTTAATATATCTATTTATATTTTCTTCTTATAAGTGATTTCATGTAATACGAGTTATTTAACATATTATTTTTTTGTTTTTAACATTTTTAGTAATATTTATTCGTAACTAGTACGTGTTAGTTTATTTCTATGAGATTATTACTATATTAAAAAAATATTTGAAAATTTTAAGTGCAATGCTAGAAATAATTTACTCGTGTAACTTTATCTCGTACTCTTACACAATAGTTAAAATTATTGAAACATAATAAGCATAACACGTTAACAAGTTTAGTATTTTGTAAGGAGGATAATAATAGTAATGATATTCAACTTTTTAAAGATATAATTATATTTGTTGATCTAATAAATAATATAAATTTATGGTTAGGTAAAGGAGTAGTATTTTTTCGAGAAAAATTAGGAAATTATTTGATTCATATTTATGTTTAGCGAATTTTTAGATATAGTACGGATAATAAAGTTACGATTTTAAATTAATATTAACAAAATATGTGAAGTATTTTATTATTTGATAATATTGTGTATAAGTTGAAATATAGAGTTTTTTGTTATAGGTTTAACAATTATTTGCGTAATTTTATTGCATATTACACATCTTCTCTAATTAGAGATCTTTGAATTTTCGTTTTCTAAATCACTTCAATATACATGTTTTATCAATGGTATTTCATCCATCTATATTTATTTTTGAATTGTTAAATAATTATTTCACTCAATTTAATATATCTATTTATATTTTCTTCTTATAGGTGATTTCATGTAACATGAGTTATTTAACATATTATTTGTTTGTTTTTAACATTTTTTATAATATTTATTCGTAACTAGTACGTGTTAGTTTATTTCTATGAGATTATTACTATATTAAAAATATATTTGGAAATTATTAAGTTAAATGCAAGAAATAATTTACTCCTATAACTTTATCTCGTATTCTTACACAATAGTTAAAATTATTGAAACATAATAAGCATAAAACATTTAGTATTTTGTAAGGAGGATAATAATAGTAATGATATTTAATTTATGAAATATATAATTATATTTGGTGATCTAATAAATAATATAAATTTATGGTTAGGTAAAGGAGTAGTTTTTTTTCCGAGATAAATTAGGAAATTATTTGATTCATATTTATGTTTAGCGAATTTTTAGATATAGTACGGATAATAAATTTACGATGTTAAATTAATATTAACAAAATATGTGAAGTATTTTATTACCAGAAAATATTGTATATAAGTTAAAATATAGAGTTTTTTGTTATAGGTTTAACAATTATTTGCGTAATTTTATTGCATATTACACATCTTCTCTAATTAGAGATCTTTGAATTTTTGTTTTCTAAATCACTTCAATATACATGTTTTATCAATGATATTTCATCCATCTATATTTTTTTTTGAATTGTTAAATAATTATTTTATTCAATTTAATATATATATTTATATTTTCTTCTTATACGTGATTTTATGTAATATGAGTTATTTAACATATTATTTGTTTGTTTTTAACATTTTTTATAATATTTATTCATAACTAGTACGTGTTAGTTTATTTCTAATAGAAAAAAATATTTCAAAATTTTAAGTGCAATGTAAGGAATTATTTACTCGTGTAACTTTATCTCGTACTCTTACACAATAGTTAAAATTATTGAAACATAATAAGCATAACACATTTAGTATTTTGTATGGAGGATAATAATATTAATGATATTCAACTTTTGGAAGATATAATTATATTTGTTGATCTAATAAACAATATAAATTTATGGTTAGGTAAATGAATAATTTTTGTTTCGAGATAAATTAGGAAATTATTTAATTCATATTTATGTTTAGCGAATTTTTAGATATAGTACGGATAATAAAGTTACGATATTAAATTAATATTAACAAAATATGTAAAGTATTTTATTATCTGATAATATTGTGTATAAGTTAAAATATAGAGCTTTTTGTTATAGGTTTTACAATTATTTGCGTAATTTAATTGCATAATACACATATTCTCTAATTAGAGGTCTTTGAAATTTTGTTTTCTAAATCACTTCAATATACATGTTTTATCAATGGTATTTCATCCATCTATTTTTTTTTGAATTGTTAAATAATTATTTCATTCAATTTAATATATCTATTTATATTTTCTTCTTATATGTGATTTCATGTAATACGAGTTATTTAACATATTATTTTTTTGTTTTTAACATTTTTAGTAATATTTATTCGTAACTAGTACGTGTTAGTTTATTTCTATGAGATTATTACTATATTAAAAAATATTTGATAATTTTAAGTGCAATGCTAGAAATAATTTACTCGTGTAACTTTATCTCGTACTCTTACACAATAGTTAAAATTATTGAAACATAATAAGCATAACACGTTAACAAGTTTAGTATTTTGTAAGGAGGATAATAATAGTAATGATATTCAACTTTTTAAAGATATAATTATATTTGTTGATCTAATAAATAATATAAATTTATGGTTAGGTAAAGGAGTAGTATTTTTTCGAGAAAAATTAGGAAATTATTTGATTCATATTTATGTTTAGCGAATTTTTAGATATAGTACGGATAATAAAGTTACGATTTTAAATTAATATTAACAAAATATGTGAAGTATTTTATTATTTGATAATATTGTGTATAAGTTGAAATATAGAGTTTTTTGTTATAGGTTTAACAATTATTTGCGTAATTTTATTGCATATTACACATCTTCTCTAATTAGAGATCTTTGAATTTTTGTTTTCTAAATCACTTCAATATACATGTTTTATCAATGGTATTTCATCCATCTATATTTGTTTTTGAATTGTTAAATAATTATTTCATTCAATTTAATATATCTATTTATATTTTCTTCTTATATGTGATTTCATGTAATATGAGTTATTTAACATATTATTTGTTTGTTTTTAACATTTTTTATAATATTTATTCGTAACTAGTACGTGTTAGTTTATTTCTATGAGATTATTACTATATTAAAAATATATTTGGAAATTATTAAGTTAAATGCAAGAAATAATTTACTCCTATAACTTTATCTCGTATTCTTACACAATAGTTAAAATTATTGAAACATAATAAGCATAAAACATTTAGTATTTTGTAAGGAGGATAATAATAGTAATGATATTCAACTTTTTAAAGATATAATTATATTTGTTGATCTAATAAAAATATAAATTTATGGTTAGGTAAAGGAGTAGTTTTTTTTCGAGATAAATTAGGAAATTATTTGATTCATATTTATGTTTAGCGAATTTTTAGATATAGTACGGATAATAAAGTTAAGATGTTAAATTAATATTAACAAAATATGTGAAGTATTTTATTACCAGAAAATATTGTATATAAGTTAAAATATAGAGTTTTTTGTTATAGGTTTAACAATTATTTGCGTAATTTTATTGCATATTACACATCTTCTCTAATTAGAGATCTTTGAATTTTTGTTTTCTAAATCACTTCAATATACATGTTTTATCAATGATATTTCATCCATCTATATTTTTTTTTGAATTGTTAAATAATTATTTTATTCAATTTAATATATATATTTATATTTTCTTCTTATACGTGATTTTATGTAATATGAGTTATTTAACATATTATTTGTTTGTTTTTAACATTTTTTATAATATTTATTCATAACTAGTACGTGTTAGTTTATTTCTATGAGAAAAAAATATTTCAAAATTTTAAGTGCAATGTAAGGAATAATTTACTCGTGTAACTTTATCTCGTACTCTTACACAATAGTTAAAATTATTGAAACATAATAAGCATAACACATTTAGTATTTTGTATGGAGGATAATAATATTAATGATATTCAACTTTTGGAAGATATAATTATATTTGTTGATCTAATAAACAATATAAATTTATGGTTAGGTAAATGAATAATTTTTGTTTCGAGATAAATTAGGAAATTATTTAATTCATATTTATGTTTAGCGAATTTTTAGATATAGTACGGATAATAAAGTTACGATATTAAATTAATATTAACAAAATATGTAAAGTATTTTATTATCTGATAATATTGTGTATAAGTTAAAATATAGAGCTTTTTGTTATAGGTTTTACAATTATTTGCGTAATTTTATTGCATAATACACATATTCTCTAATTAGAGGTCTTTGAAATTTTGTTTTCTAAATCACTTCAATATACATGTTTTATCAATGGTATTTCATCCATCTATATTTTTTTTTTGAATTGTTAAATAATTATTTCATTCAATTTAATATATCTATTTATATTTTCTTCTTATAAGTGATTTCATGTAATACGAGTTATTTAACATATTATTTTTTTGTTTTTAACATTTTTAGTAATATTTATTCGTAACTAGTACGTGTTAGTTTATTTCTATGAGATTATTACTATATTAAAAAAATATTTGAAAATTTTAAGTGCAATGCTAGAAATAATTTACTCGTGTAACTTTATCTCGTACTCTTACACAATAGTTAAAATTATTGAAACATAATAAGCATAACACGTTAACAAGTTTAGTATTTTGTAAGGAGGATAATAATAGTAATGATATTCAACTTTTTAAAGATATAATTATATTTGTTGATCTAATAAATAATATAAATTTATGGTTAGGTAAAGGAGTAGTATTTTTTCGAGAAAAATTAGGAAATTATTTGATTCATATTTATGTTTAGCGAATTTTTAGATATAGTACGGATAATAAAGTTACGATTTTAAATTAATATTAACAAAATATGTGAAGTATTTTATTATTTGATAATATTGTGTATAAGTTGAAATATAGAGTTTTTTGTTATAGGTTTAACAATTATTTGCGTAATTTTATTGCATATTACACATCTTCTCTAATTAGAGATCTTTGAATTTTCGTTTTCTAAATCACTTCAATATACATGTTTTATCAATGGTATTTCATCCATCTATATTTATTTTTGAATTGTTAAATAATTATTTCATTTAATTTAATATATCTATTTATATTTTCTTCTTATAGGTGATTTCATGTAATATGAGTTATTTAACATATTATTTGTTTGTTTTTAACATTTTTTATAATATTTATTCGTAACTAGTACGTGTTAGTTTATTTCTATGAGATTATTACTATATTAAAAATATATTTGGAAATTATTAAGTTAAATGCAAGAAATAATTTACTCCTATAACTTTATCTCGTATTCTTACACAATAGTTAAAATTATTGAAACATAATAAGCATAAAACATTTAGTATTTTGTAAGGAGGATAATAATAGTAATGATATTTAATTTATGAAATATATAATTATATTTGGTGATCTAATAAATAATATAAATTTATGGTTAGGTAAAGGAGTAGTTTTTTTTCCGAGATAAATTAGGAAATTATTTGATTCATATTTATGTTTAGCGAATTTTTAGATATAGTACGGATAATAAATTTACGATGTTAAATTAATATTAACAAAATATGTGAAGTATTTTATTACCAGAAAATATTGTATATAAGTTAAAATATAGAGTTTTTTGTTATAGGTTTAACAATTATTTGCGTAATTTTATTGCATATTACACATCTTCTCTAATTAGAGATCTTTGAATTTTTGTTTTCTAAATCACTTCAATATACATGTTTTATCAATGATATTTCATCCATCTATATTTTTTTTTGAATTGTTAAATAATTATTTTATTCAATTTAATATATATATTTATATTTTCTTCTTATACGTGATTTTATGTAATATGAGTTATTTAACATATTATTTGTTTGTTTTTAACATTTTTTATAATATTTATTCATAACTAGTACGTGTTAGTTTATTTCTAATAGAAAAAAATATTTCAAAATTTTAAGTGCAATGTAAGGAATAATTTACTCGTGTAACTTTATCTCGTACTCTTACACAATAGTTAAAATTATTGAAACATAATAAGCATAACACATTTAGTATTTTGTATGGAGGATAATAATATTAATGATATTCAACTTTTGGAAGATATAATTATATTTGTTGATCTAATAAACAATATAAATTTATGGTTAGGTAAATGAATAATTTTTGTTTCGAGATAAATTAGGAAATTATTTAATTCATATTTATGTTTAGCGAATTTTTAGATATAGTACGGATAATAAAGTTACGATATTAAATTAATATTAACAAAATATGTAAAGTATTTTATTATCTGATAATATTGTGTATAAGTTAAAATATAGAGCTTTTTGTTATAGGTTTTACAATTATTTGCGTAATTTAATTGCATAATACACATATTCTCTAATTAGAGGTCTTTGAAATTTTGTTTTCTAAATCACTTCAATATACATGTTTTATCAATGGTATTTCATCCATCTATTTTTTTTTTGAATTGTTAAATAATTATTTCATTCAATTTAATATATCTATTTATATTTTCTTCTTATATGTGATTTCATGTAATACGAGTTATTTAACATATTATTTTTTTGTTTTTAACATTTTTAGTAATATTTATTCGTAACTAGTACGTGTTAGTTTATTTCTATGAGATTATTACTATATTAAAAAAATATTTGATAATTTTAAGTGCAATGCTAGAAATAATTTACTCGTGTAACTTTATCTCGTACTCTTACACAATAGTTAAAATTATTGAAACATAATAAGCATAACACGTTAACAAGTTTAGTATTTTGTAAGGAGGATAATAATAGTAATGATATTCAACTTTTTAAAGATATAATTATATTTGTTGATCTAATAAATAATATAAATTTATGGTTAGGTAAAGGAGTAGTATTTTTTCGAGAAAAATTAGGAAATTATTTGATTCATATTTATGTTTAGCGAATTTTTAGATATAGTACGGATAATAAAGTTACGATTTTAAATTAATATTAACAAAATATGTGAAGTATTTTATTATTTGATAATATTGTGTATAAGTTGAAATATAGAGTTTTTTGTTATAGGTTTAACAATTATTTGCGTAATTTTATTGCATATTACACATCTTCTCTAATTAGAGATCTTTGAATTTTCGTTTTCTAAATCACTTCAATATACATGTTTTATCAATGGTATTTCATCCATCTATATTTTTTTTTGAATTGTTAAATAATTATTTCATTCAATTTAATATATCTATTTATATTTTCTTCTTATATGTGATTTCATGTAATATGAGTTATTTAACATATTATTTGTTTGTTTTTAACATTTTTTATAATATTTATTCGTAACTAGTACGTGTTAGTTTATTTCTATGAGATTATTACTATATTAAAAATATATTTGGAAATTATTAAGTTAAATGCAAGAAATAATTTACTCCTATAACTTTATCTCGTATTCTTACACAATAGTTAAAATTATTGAAACATAATAAGCATAAAACATTTAGTATTTTGTAAGGAGGATAATAATAGTAATGATATTTAATTTATGAAATATATAATTATATTTGGTGATCTAATAAATAATATAAATTTATGGTTAGGTAAAGGAGTAGTTTTTTTTCCGAGATAAATTAGGAAATTATTTGATTCATATTTATGTTTAGCGAATTTTTAGATATAGTACGGATAATAAATTTACGATGTTAAATTAATATTAACAAAATATGTGAAGTATTTTATTACCGTAAAATATTGTATATAAGTTAAAATATAGAGTTTTTTGTTATAGGTTTAACAATTATTTGCGTAATTTTATTGCATATTACACATCTTCTCTAATTAGAGATCTTTGAATTTTTGTTTTCTAAATCACTTCAATATACATGTTTTATCAATGATATTTCATCCATCTATATTTTTTTTTGAATTGTTAAATAATTATTTTATTCAATTTAATATATATATTTATATTTTCTTCTTATACGTGATTTTATGTAATATGAGTTATTTAACATATTATTTGTTTGTTTTTAACATTTTTTATAATATTTATTCATAACTAGTACGTGTTAGTTTATTTCTATGAGAAAAAAATATTTCAAAATTTTAAGTGCAATGTAAGGAATAATTTACTCGTGTAACTTTATCTCGTACTCTTACACAATAGTTAAAATTATTGAAACATAATAAGCATAACACATTTAGTATTTTGTATGGAGGATAATAATATTAATGATATTCAACTTTTGGAAGATATAATTATATTTGTTGATCTAATAAACAATATAAATTTATGGTTAGGTAAATGAATAATTTTTGTTTCGAGATAAATTAGGAAATTATTTAATTCATATTTATGTTTAGCGAATTTTTAGATATAGTACGGATAATAAAGTTACGATATTAAATTAATATTAACAAAATATGTAAAGTATTTTATTATCTGATAATATTGTGTATAAGTTAAAATATAGAGCTTTTTGTTATAGGTTTTACAATTATTTGCGTAATTTTATTGCATAATACACATATTCTCTAATTAGAGGTCTTTGAAATTTTGTTTTCTAAATCACTTCAATATACATGTTTTATCAATGGTATTTCATCCATCTATATTTTTTTTTGAATTGTTAAATAATTATTTCATTCAATTTAATATATCTATTTATATTTTCTTCTTATATGTGATTTCATGTAATACGAGTTATTTAACATATTATTTGTTTGTTTTTAACATTTTTAGTAATATTTATTCGTAACTAGTACGTGCTAGTTTATTTATATGAGATTATTACTATATTAAAAAAATATTTGAAAATTTTAAGTGCAATGCAAGAAATAATTTACTGGTGTAACTTTATCTCGTACTCTTACACAATAGTTAAAATTATGGAAACATAATAAGCATAACACTTTAACAAGTTTAGTATTTTGTAAGGAGGATAATAATAGTAATGATATTCAACTTTTGAAAGATATAATTATATTTGTTGATCTAATAAATAATATAAATTTATGGTTAGGTAAAGGAGTAGTATTTTTTCGAGAAAAATTAGGAAATTATTTGATTCATATTTATGTTTAGCGAATTTTTAGATATAGTACGGATAATAAAGTTACGATTTTAAATCAATATTTACAAAATATGTGAAGTATTTTATTATCTGATAATATTGTGTATAAGTTGAAATATAGAGTTTTAGGTTATAGGTTTAACAATTATTTGCGTAATTTTATTGCATATTACACATCTTCTCTAATTAGAGATCTTTGAATTTTTGTTTTCTAAATCACTTCAATATACATGTTTTATCAATGGTATTTCATCCATCTATATTTTTTTTTGAATTGTTAAATAATTATTTCATTCAATTTAATATATCTATTTATATTTTCTTCTTATATGTGATTTTATGTAATATGAGTTATTTAACATATTATTTGTTTGTTTTTAACATTTTTAGTAATATTTATTCGTAACTAGTACGTGTTAGTTTATTTCTATGAGATTATTACTATATTAAAAGTATAATTGGAAATTATTAAGTGCAATGTAAGAAATAATTTACTCGTATAACTTTATCACCTACTCTTACACAATAGTTAAAATTATTGAAACATAATAAGCATAACAAGTTTAGTATTTTGCAAGGAGGATAATAATAGTAATGATATTTAACTTATTAAAGATATAATTATATTTGGTAATCTAATAAACAATATAAGTTTATGGTTAGGTAAACGAGTAGTTTTTGTTTCGAGATAAATTAGGAAATTATTTGATTCATATTTATGTTTAGCGAATTTTTATATATAATATGGATAATAAAGTTACGATGTTAAATTAATATTAACAAAATATGTGAAGTATTTTATTATTTGATAATATTGTGTATAAGTTGAAATATAGAGTTTTTTGTTATAGGTTTAACAATTATTTGCGTAATTTTATTGCATATTACACATCTTCTCTAATTAGAGATCTTTGAATTTTTGTTTTCTAAATCACTTCAATATACATGTTTTATCAATGGTATTTCATCCATCTATATTTTTTTTTGAATTGTTAAATTATTATTTCATTCAATTTAATATATCTATTTATATTTTCTTCTTATATGTGATTTTATGTAATATGAGTTATTTAACATATTATTTGTTTGTTTTTAACATTTTTTATAATATTTATTCGTAACTAGTACGTGTTAGTTTATTTCTATGAGATTATTACTATATTAACAATATATTTGGAAATTTTAAGTGCAATGCAAGAAATAATTTACTCGTGTAACTTTATCTCGTATTCTTACAGAGTAGTTAAAATTATTGAAACATAATAAGCATAACACGTTAACAAGTTTAGTATTTTGCAAGGAGTATAATAATAGTAATGATATTTAACTTATGAAAGATATAATTATATTTGGTGATCTAATAAATAATATAAATTAATTGTTAGGTAAACGAGTAGTTTTTTTTCGAGATAAATTAGGAAATTATTTGATTCATATTTATGTTTAGCGAATTTTTAGATATAGTACGGATAATAAAGTTACGATGTTAAATTAATATTAACAAAATATGTGAAGTATTTTATTAGCTGATAATATTGTGCATAAGTTATCATATAGTGTTTTTTGTTATAGGTCTTTGAATTTTTTGATTTCTAAATCAACTCGAGATACATGTTTTATCAATGATATATTTCATCCACCCGTATTTTGTTTTGGAATTGTTAAATAATTATTTCATTCAATTTAATATATCTATTTATAGTTTCATTTATGTAATAGGAGTTATTTAGCATATTATTTATTTGTTTTTAACATTTTTTATAATATTTATTCGTAATTTGTACGTGTGAGTTTCTTTATATGAGATTATTACTATATTAAAAATATATTTGGAAATTATTAAGTTCAATGCAAGAAATAATTTACTCGTATAACTTTATCTCGTACTCTTACACAATAGTTAAAATTATTGAAACATAATAAGCATAACACATTTAGTATTTTGTAAGGAGGATAATAATAGTAATGATATTTAACTTATGAAATATATAATTATATTTGGTGATCTAATAAATAATATAAATTTATGGTTAGGTAAAGGAGTAATTTGTTTTTCGAGATAAATTAGGAAATTATTTGATTCATATTTAAGTTTAGCGAATTTTTAGATATAGTACGGATAATAAAGTTACGATTTTAAATTAATATTGACAAAATATGTGAAGTATTTTATTTTCTGATAATATTGTGTATAGGTTGAAATATAGAGTTTTAGGTTATAGGTTTAACAATTATTTGCGTAATTTTATTGCATATTACACATCTTCTCTAATTAGAGATCTTTGAATTTTTGTTTTCTAAATCACTTAAATATACATGTTTTATCAATGGTATTTCATCCATCTATATTTTTTGTTGAATTGTTAAATAATTATTTCATTCAATTTAATATATCTATTTATATTTTCTTCTTATATGTGATTTTATGTAATATGAGTTATTTAACATATTATTTGTTTGTTTTTATCATTTTTAATAATATTTATTCGTAACTAGTACGTGTTAGTTTATTTTATATGAGATTATTACTATATTAAAAATATATTTGGAAATTATTAAGTGCAATGCAAGAAATAATTTACTCGTATAACTTTATCACCTACGCTTACACAATAGTTAAAATTATTGAAACATAATAAGCATAACAAGTTTAGTATTTTGCAAGGAGGATAATAATAGTAATGATATTTAACTTATTAAAGATATAATTATATTTGGTAATCTAATAAAGAATATAAGTTTATGGTTAGGTAAACGAGTAGTTTTTGTTTCGAGATAAATTAGGAAATTATTTGATTCATATTTAAGTTTAGCGAATTTTTAGATATAGTACGGATAATAAAGTTACGATTTTAAATTAATATTAACAAAATATGTGAAGTATTTTATTTTCTGATAATATTGTGCATAAGTTGAAATATAGAGTTTTAGGTTATAGGTTTAACAATTATTTGCGTAATTTTATTGTATATTACACATCTTCTCTAATTAGAGATCTTTGAATTTTTGTTTTCTAAATCACTTCAATATACATGTTTTATCAATGGTATTTCATCCATCTATGTTTTGTTTTGGAATTGTTAAATAATTATTTCATTCAATTTAATATATCTATTTATAGTTTCATTTATGTAATAGGAGTTATTTAGCATATTATTTTTTTGTTTTTAACATTTTTTATAATATTTATTCGTAATTAGTACGTGTGAGTTTCTTTATATGAGATTATTACTATATTAAAAATATATTTGGAAATTATTATGTGCAATGCATGAAATAATTTACTCGTGTAACTTTATCTCGTACTCTTACACAATAGTTAAAATTATTCAAACATAATAAGCATAACACATTTAGTATTTTGTAAGGAGGATAATAATAGTAATGATATTTAACTTATGAAATATATAATTATATTTGGTGATCTAATAAATAATATAAATTTATGGTTAGGTAAAGGAGTAGTTTTTTTTTCGAGATGAATTAGGAAATTATTTGATTCATATTTATGTTTAGCGAATTTTTAGATATAGTACGGATAATAAAGTTACGATTTTAAATTAATATTGACAAAATATGTGAAGTATTTTATTATCTGATAATATTGTGTATAGGTTGAAATATAGAGTTTTAGGTTATAGGTTTAACAATTATTTGCGTAATTTGATTGCATATTACACATCTTCTCTAATTAGAGATCTTTGAATTTTTGTTTTCTAAATCACTTAAATATACATGTTTTATCAATGGTATTTCTTCCATCTATATTTTTTGTTGAATTGTTAAATAATTATTTCATTCAATTTAATATATCTATTTATATTTTCTTCTTATATGTGATTTTATGTAATATGAGTTATTTAACATATTATTTGTTTGTTTTTATCATTTTTAATAATATTTATTCGTAACTAGTACGTGTTAGTTTATTTTATATGAGATTATTACTATATTAAAAATATATTTGGAAATTATTAAGTGCAATGCAAGAAATAATTTACTCGTATAACTTTATCACCTACTCTTACACAATAGTTAAAATTATTGAAACATAATAAGCATAACAAGTTTAGTATTTTGCAAGGAGGATAATAATAGTAATGATATTTAACTTATTAAAGATATAATTATATTTGGTAATCTAATAAACAATATAAGTTTATGGTTAGGTAAACGAGTAGTTTTTGTTTCGAGATAAATTAGGAAATTATTTGATTCATATTTATGTTTAGCGAATTTTTAGATATAGTACGGATAATAAAGTTACGATTTTAAATTAATATTAACAAAATATGTGAAGTATTTTATTTTCTGATAATATTGTGCATAAGTTGAAATATAGAGTTTTAGGTTATAGGTTTAACAATTATTTGCGTAATTTTATTGCATATTACACATCTTCTCTAATTAGAGATCTTTGAATTTTTGTTTTCTAAATCACTTCAATATACATGTTTTATCAATGGTATTTCATCCATCTATATTTTTTTTTGAATTGTTAAATAATTATTTCATTCAATTTAATATATCTATTTATATTTTTTTCTTATATGTGATTTTATGTAATATGAGTTATTTAACATATTATTTGTTTGTTTTTAACATTTTTAATAATATTTATTCGTAACTAGTACGTATTCGTTTATTTCTATGAGATTAATACTATATTAAAAATATATTTGGAAATTTTAAGTGCAATGCAAGAAATAATTTACTCGTGTAACTTTATCTCGTACTCTTACACAGTAGTTAAAATTATTGAAACATAATAAGCATAACACGTTAACAAGTTTAGTATTTTGCAAGGAGTATAATAATAGTAATGATATTTAACTTATGAAAGATATAATTATATTTGGTGATCTAATAAATAATATAAATTAATTGTTAGGTAAACGAGTAGTTTTTTTTCGAGATAAATTAGGAAATTATTTGATTCATATTTATGTTTAGCGAATTTTTAGATATAGTACGGATAATAAAGTTACGATGTTAAATTAATATTAACAAAATATGTGAAGTATTTTATTAGCTGATAATATTGTGCATAAGTTATCATATAGTGTTTTTTGTTATAGGTCTTTGAATTTTTTGATTTCTAAATGAACTCGAGATACATGTTTTATCAATGATATATTTCATCCACCCGTATTTTGTTTTGGATTTGTTAAATAATTATTTCATTCAATTTAATATATCTATTTATAGTTTCATTTATGTAATATGAGTTATTTAACATATTATTTGTTTGCTTTTAACATTTTTAATAATATTTATTCGTAACTAGTACGTGTTAGTTTATTTCTATGAGATTATTACTATATTAAAAATATATTTGGAAATTTTAAGTGGAATGCAAGAAATAATTTACTCGTGTAACTTTATCTCGTACTCTTACACAATAGTTAAAATTATTGAAACATAATAAGCATAACACGTTTAGTATTTTGTAAGGAGGATAATAATAGTAATGATATTTAACTTATGAAAGATATAATTATATTTGGTGATCTAATAAACAATATAAATTTATGGTTAGGTAAACGAGTAGTTTTTGTTTCGAGATAAATTAGGAAATTAGTTGATTCATATTTTTGTTAAGCGAATTTTTAGATATAGTACGTATAATAAAGTTACGATGTTAAATTAATATTAACAAAATATGTGAAGTATTTTATTAGCTCATAATATTGTGTATAAGTTAACATATAGTGTTTTTTGTTATAGGTTTAACAATTATTTGCGTAATTTTATTGCATATTACACATCTTCTCTAATTAGAGATCTTTGAATTTTTGTTTTCTAAATCACTTCAATATACATGTTTTATCAATGTTATTTCATCCATCTATATTTTTTTTGAATTGTTAAATAATTATTTCATTCAATTTAATATATCTATTTATATTTTTTTCTTATACGTGATTTTATGTAATAGGAATTATTTAGCATATTATTTTTTTGTTTTTAACATTTTTTATAATATTTATTCGTAATTAGTACGTGTGAGTTTCTTTATATGAGATTATTACTATATTAAAAATATATTTGGAAATTATTATGTGCAATGCATGAAATAATTTACTCGTGTAACTTTATCTCGTACTCTTACACAATAGTTAAAATTATTCAAACATAATAAGCATAACACATTTAGTATTTTGTAAGGAGGATAATAATAGTAATGATATTTAACTTATGAAATATATAATTATATTTGGTGATCTAATAAAAATATAAATTTATGGTTAGGTAAAGGAGTAGTTTTTTTTTCGAGATAAATTAGGAAATTATTTGATTCATATTTATGTTTAGCGAATTTTTAGATATAGTACGGATAATAAAGTTACGATTTTAAATTAATATTAACAAAATATGTGAAGTATTTTATTATCTGATAATATTGTGTATAAGTTGAAATATAGAGTTTTAGGTTATAGGTTTAACAATTATTTGCGTAATTTGATTGCATATTACACATCTTCTCTAATTAGAGATCTTTGAATTTTTGTTTTCTAAATCACTTCAAAATACATGTTTTATCAATGGTATTTCATCCATCTATATTTTTTTTGAATTGTTAAATAATTATTTCATTCAATTTAATATATCTATTTATATTTTTTTCTTATATGTGATTTTATGTAATATGAGTTATTTAACATATTATTTGTTTGTTTTTAACATTTTTAATAATATTTATTCGTAACTAGTACGTGTTCGTTTATTTCTATGAGATTAATACTATATTAAAAATATATTTGGAAATTTTAAGTGCAATGCAAGAAATAATTTACTCGTGTAACTTTATCTCGTACTCTTACACAGTAGTTAAAATTATTGAAACATAATAAGCATAACACGTTAACAAGTTTAGTATTTTGCAAGGAGTATAATAATAGTAATGATATTTAACTTATGAAAGATATAATTATATTTGGTGATCTAATAAATAATATAAATTAATTGTTAGGTAAACGAGTAGTTTTTTTTCGAGATAAATTAGGAAATTATTTGATTCATATTTATGTTTAGCGAATTTTTAGATATAGTACGGATAATAAAGTTACGATGTTAAATTAATATTAACAAAATATGTGAAGTATTTTATTAGCTGATAATATTGTGCATAAGTTCTCATATAGTGTTTTTTGTTATAGGTCTTTGAATTTTTTGATTTCTAAATCAACTCGAAATACATGTTTTATCAATGATATATTTCATCCACCCGTATTTTTATTTTGGAATTGTTAAATAATTATTTCATTCAATTTAATATATCTATTTATAGTTTCATTTATGTAATAGGAGTTATTTAGCATATTATTTATTTGTTTTTAACATTTTTAATAATATTTATTCGTAACTAGTATGTGTGAGTTTATTTATATGAGACTATTACTATATTAAATATATATTTGAAAATTATTAAGTGCAATGCATGAAATGATTTACTCGTGTAACTTTATCACGTACTCTTACACAATAGTTAAAATTATTGAAACAAAATAAGCATAACAAGATTAGTATTTTGTAAAGAGGATAATAATAGTAATGACATTTAACTTATGAAAGATATAATTATATTTGGTGATCTAATAAACAATATAAATTTATGGTTAGGTAAAGGAGTAATTATTGTTTCGAGATAAATAAGGAAATTAGTTGATTCATATTTATGTTTAGCAAATTTTTAGAGGTAGTACGGATAATAAAGTTACGATGTTAAATAAATATTAACAAAATATGTGATATATTTTGTTAGCTCATAATATTGTGCATAAGTTATCATATAGTGTTTTTTGTTATATGTTTAACAATTATTTCCAAAATTTTATTGCATATTACACATCATCTCTAATAAGAGGTCTTTGAATTTTTGTTTTCTAAATCACCTCAAGATACATGTTTTATCAATGATATTTCATCCACCCATATTTCTTTTAATTGTTAAATAATTATTTAATTAAATTTAATATATGTATTTATAGTTTCTACTTATATGTGATTTTATGTAATATTAGTTATTTAACAAATTAATTATTTTTTTTTAATATTTTTAATAATATTTATTTGTAACTAGTACGTGTGAGTTTGTTTATATGAGATTATTACTATATTAAATATATATTTGGAAATTATTATGCGCAATGCATGAAATAATTTACTCGTGTAACTTTATCTCGTACTCTTACACAATAGTTAAAATTATTGAAACAAATTAAGCATAACAAGTTTAGCGCCAATCAATATATGCATGCTTACATCCATATTGCTTCTATGCATAATTTGTCTCAATTGTTTTTTATCTTACATTTTCTAGCCAACAAGATATATTCGTATGTTATTATGGCTAAAGGTTCTCAACAAAATCATTTTGCACTTAAAACTATTGATGGAGCAGTTTATATCTTGCAAGCAACAGTTTTGATACATTAATGTATGGCAATTATGTTCAAACGCATGAATGCATAGCAAAAGCGAGCAAGGAAGTGGTTGCCGATCCTAGGTGTAGATGAACCTAATATTTTTGCTCACACCCATGTTCAATTTCTTCAAGATAAGATCCATCTTCTTCTCTTCCATGAAACTCAACAAGCCATATAGGAGTGGAAAAGGTTGGAATGCATTAAGCATGTTTTTTTGTTACTTGAGGGTCATTATATTTTGGTTTTGAGTCTATTTCTCTTTTTTGAAGTTTGACGTAATCTGTACAAACTGTACTTTTCATCGTATCATTTGTAAAATAAATGTCTTGGAAAAAAGCTTCTTGGAATTAGTTTGGAATTTATTGAAGTGTTTTCATCATTACACTAGGTTCCCCAAGAACAAAGAGTTCTCATTACAGATGCAACGTTTTCTTGTTAGCGCCAATCAATATATGCAAGCTTTAGCTATGCAAAGTGTCAGACATACCCTACTACGTATCTTCATTCAAAGCCATGGTAGGTGACCGGTTAACCACCAAACATCACATGCTTACATCCACATTGCTTCTATGCATAAGTTGTATCAATTGTTTTTTATCTTAAACTTTCTAGCCAACAAGATATATTCGCATGTTATTGTGGCTAAACCTTCTGAACAAAATCATTTTGCACTTAAAACTATTGATGGGGCAGTTTATATCTTGCATCAAACAATTTTGATACATTAATTTATGGCAATTATGTTCAAACGCATGAATGCATGGAAAAAGCGAGCAAGGAAGTGGTTGCAGATCCTAGGTGTATATGAACCTAATGCTTTTGCTCACACCCGTCTTCAATTTCATCAAGATAAGATTCATCTTCTTCTCTTCCACGAAACTCAACAAGACATATAGTAGAGGAAAAGGTTGGAATGTATTAAGCAAGTTTTTTTATTACTTGAGGGTCATTATATTTTGGTTTTGAGTCTATTTCACTTTGTGAAGTTTGGAGTGATCTGTACAAACCGTACTTTCTTCGTATCATTTGTAAAAGAAATGTCCCGAAACCAAGCTTCTAGGAATTATTTTGGAATTTATTTAAGGGTTTTTATCATTACACTGGGTTCCACAAGAACAAAGAGTTCTCATTACAGATGCAACGTTTTCTTGTTAGCGCCAATCAATATATGCAAGCTTTAGCGATGGAAAGTCTCAGATATGCCCTATTGCGTATCTTCATTCAAAGATAAGGTAGGTGACCGGTTAACCACCAAACATCCAATGCTTACAACCACATTGCTTCTATGCATAATTTGTCTCGATTGTTTCTTATCTTACACTTTCTAGCCAACCAGATATATTCGTATGTTATTGTGGCTAAAGCTGCTCAACAAAATCATTTTGCACTTAAAACTATTGATGGAGCAGTTTATATCTTGCAAGCAACAGTTTTGATACATTAATGTATGGAAATTATGTTCAAGCGCATGAATGCATGGAAAAATCGAGCAAGGAAGTGGTTGCCGATCCTAGGTGTAGATGAACCTAATATTTTTGCTCACACCCATGTTCAATTTCATCAAGATAAGATTAATCTTCTTCTCTTCCCTGAAACTCAACAAGCCATATAGGAGATGAAAAGGTTGGAATGCATTAAGCATGTTTTTTTTGTTACTTGAGGGTCATTATATTTTGGTTTTGAGTCTATTTCTCTTTTTTAAAGTTTGACGTAATCTGTACAAACCGTACATTTCATCGTATCATTTGTAAAAGAAATGTCCTGGAACCAAGCTTCTAGGAATTAGTTTAGAATTTATTGAACGGTTTTCATCATTACACTAGGTTCCACAAGAACAAAGAGTTCTCATTACAGATGCAACATTTTCTTATTAGCGCCAATCAATATATGCATGCTTTAGCGATGCAAAGTGTCAGATACACCCTACTGCGTATCTTCATTCAAAGACAAGGTAGGTGACCGGTTAACCACCAAACATCAAATGCTTACATCCACATTGCTTCTATGCATAAGTTGTATCAATTGTTTTTTATCTTAAAATTTCTAGCCAACAAGATATATTCGCTTGTTATTGTGGCTAAACCTTCTGAACAAAATCATTTTGCACTCAAAACTATTGATGGGGCAGTTTATATCTTGCATCCAACAGTTTTGATACATTAATGTATGGCAATTATGTTTAAACGAATGAATGCATGGCAAAAGCGAGGAAGCAAGTGGTTGCAGATCCTAGGTGTAGATGAACCTAATCCTTTTGCTCACACCCATGTTCAATTTCATCAAGATAAGATTCATCTTCTTCTCTTCCATGAAACTCAACAAGCCATATAGGAGATGAACAGGTTGGAATGTATTAAGCAAGTTTTTTTGTTACTTGAGGGTCATTATATTTCGGTTTTGAGTCTATTTCACTTTGTTAGGTTTGGATTGATCTGTACCAACCGTACTTTTCTTCGTATTATTTGTAAAAGAAATGTCTCGGAAACAAGCTTCTTGGGATTAGTTTGGAATTTATTGAAGGGTTTTAATCATTACACTAGGTTCCCCAAGAACAAAGAGTTCTCATTACAGATGCAACGTTTTCTTGTTAGCGCCAATCAATATATGCATGCTTTAGCGATGCAAAGTGTCAGATACACCCTACTGCGTATCTTCATTCAAAGACAAGGTAGGTGACCGGTTAACCACCAAACATCAAATGCTTACATCCATATTGCTTCTATGCATAAGTTGTATCAATTGTTTTTTATCTTGAAATTTCTAGCCAAAGATATATTCGTTTGTTATTGTGGCTAAACCTTATGAACAAAATCATTTTCCACTCAAAACAATTGATGGGGCAGTTTATATCTTGCATCCAACAGTTTTGATACATTAATGTATGGCAATTATGTTTAAACGAATTAATGCATGGCAAAAGCGAGGAAGCAAGTGGTTGCAGATCCTAGCTGTAGATGAACCTAATCCTTTTGCTCACATCCATGTTCAATTTCATCAAGATAAGATTCATCTTCTTCTCTTCCATGAAACTCAACAAGCCATAGAGGAGATGAACAGGATGGAATGCATTAAGCAAGTTTTTTTGTTACTTGGGGTCATTATATTTCGGTTTTGAGTCTATTTCACTTTGTGAAGTTTGGATTGATCCGTACAAACCGTACTTTTCATCTAATCATTTGTAAAAGAAATGTCTTGGAACAAAGCTTCTTGGAATTAGTTTGGAATTTATTGAAGGGTTTTCATCATTACACTAGGTTCCACAAGAACAAAGAGTTCTCATTACAGATGCAACGTTATCTTGTTAGCGCCAATCAATATATGCATCCTTTAGTGATGCAAAGTGTCAGATACAACCTACTGCGTATCTTCATTCAAAGACAAGGTAGGTGACCGATTAACCACCAAACATCAATGGATTACATCCACATTGCTTCTATGCATAATTTGTCCCAATGGGTTTTTATCTTAAACTTTCTAGCCAACAAGATATATTCGTATGTTGTTGTGGCTAAAGCTTCTCAACAAAATCATTTTTCACTTAAAACTATTGATGGGTAGTTTATATTTTGCATCCAACAGTTTTGATACATTTATATATGGCAATTATGTTCAAACACATGAATGCATGGCAAAAGCAAAGAAGCAAGTGGTTGGAGATCCTAGGTGTAGATGAACCTAATCCTTTTGCTCACATCCATGTTCAATTTCATCAAGATAAGATTCATCTTCTTCTCTTCCATGAAACTCAACAAGCCATATAGGAGATGAACAGGTTGGAATGCATTAAGCAAGTTTTTCTTGTTACTTGAGGGTCATTATATTTTGGTTTTGAGTCTATTTCACTTTGTTAGGTTTGGATTGATCTGTACCAACCGTACTTTTCTTCGTATTATTTGTAAAAGAAATGTCTCGGAAACAAGCTTCTTGGGATTAGTTTGGAATTTATTGAAGGGTTTTAATCATTACACTAGGTTCCCCAAGAACAAAGAGTTCTCTTTACAGATGCAACATTTTCTTGTTAGCGCCAATCAATATATGCATGCTTACATCCACATTGCTTCTATGCATAAATTGTCTCAATTGTTTTTTATCTTACACTTTCTAGCCAACAAGATATATTCGTATGTTATTGTGGCTAAAGCTTCTCAACAAAATCATTTTGCAATTAAAACTATTGATGGAGCAGTTTATATCTTGTAAGCTACAGTTTTGATACATTAATGAATGGCAATTATGTTCAAACGCATGAATGCATGGCAAAAGCGAGCAAGGAAGTGGTTGCCGATCCTAGGTGTAGATGAATCTAATATTTTTGCTCACACCCATGTTCAATTTCATCAAGATAAGATTCATCTTCTTCTCTTCCATGAAACTCAACAAGCCATATAGGAGTGGAAATGGTTGGAATGCATTAAGCATGTTTTTTTTTGTTACTTGAGGGTCATTATATTTTGGTTTTGAGTCTATTTCTCTTTTTGGAAGTTTGATGTAATCTGTACAAACCGTACTTTTCATCGTATCATTTGTAAATGAAATGTAGTGGAACCAAGCTTCTAGGAATTAGTTTAGAATTTATGGAAGGGTTTTCATCATTACACTAGGTTCCACAAGAACAAAGAGTTCTCATTATAGATGCAACATTTTCTTATTAGCGCCAATCAATATATGCATGCTTTAGCGATGCAAAGTGTCAGATACACCCTACTGCGTATCTTCATTCAAATACAAGGTAGGTGACCGGTTAACCACCAAACATCAAATGCTTACATCCACATTGCTTCTGTGCATAAGTTGTATTAATTGTTTTTTATCTTAAACTTTCTAGCCAACAAGATATATTCGCATGTTATTGTGGCTAAACCTTCTGAACAAAATCATTTTGCACTCAAAACTATTGATGGGGCAGTTTATATCTTGCATCCAATAGTTTTGATACATTAATGTATGGCAATTATGTTTAAACGCATGAATGCATGGCAAAAGCAGGCAAAGAAGTGGTTGCAGATCCTAAGGTGTAGATGAACCTAATCCTTTTGCTCACACCCATGTTCAATTTCATCAAGATAAGATTCATCTTCTTCTCTTCCATGAAACTCAACAAGCCATATAGTTGATGAAAAGGTTGGAATGCATTAAGCATGTTTTTTTTTGTTACTTGAGGATCATTATATTTTGGTTTTGAGTCTATTTCTGTTTGTGAAGTTTGGAGTGATCTTTACAAACCGTACTTTTCTTCGTATCATTTGTAAAAGAAATGTCCTGGAACCAAGCTTCTAGGAATTAGTTTGGAATTTATTGAACGGTTTTTATCATTACACTAGGTTCCACAAGAACAAAGAGTTCTTATTACAGATGCAACATTTTCTTGATAGTGCCAATCAATATATGCAAGCGTTAGCGATGGAAAGTGTCAGACATACCCTACTGCGTATCTTCCTTCAAACACAAGGTAGGTGATCGGTTAACCACCAAACATCAATGGCTTACATCCACATTGCTCCTATGCATAATTTGTCTCAATTGTTTTTTATCTTAAACTTTCTAGCCAACTAGTTATATTCGTATGTTATTGTGGCTAAAGCTTCTCAAGAAAATCATTTTGCACTTAAAACTATTGATGGGGCAGTTTATATCTTGTATCCAACAGTTTTGATACATTAATGTATGGTAATTATGTTCAAACACATGAATGCATGGCAAAAGCGAGGAAGCAAGTGGTTGCAGATCCTAGGTGTAGATGAACCTAATCCTTTTGCTCACACCCATGTTCAATTTCATCAAGATAAGATTCATCTTCTTCTCTTCCATGAAACTCAACAAGCCATATAGTTGATGAAAAGGTTGGAATGCATTAAGCATGTTTTTTTTTGTTACTTGAGGATCATTATATTTTGGTTTTGAGTCTATTTCTGTTTGTGAAGTTTGGAGTGATCTGTACAAACCGTACTTTTCTTCATATCATTTGTAAAAGAAATGTCTTGGAACCAAGCTTCTAGGAATTAGTTTGGAATTTATTGAACGGTTTTTATCATTACACTAGGTTCCACAAGAACAGAGAGTTCTCATTACAGATGCAACATTTTCTTGATAGTGCCAATCAATATATGCACGCGTTAGCGATGGAAAGTGTCAGATATACCCTACTGCGTATCCTCCTTCAAACACAAGGTAGGTGACCAGTTAACTACCAAACATCAAATGCTTACATACACAATGCTTCTATGCATAATTTGTATCAATTGTTTTTTATCTTAAACTTTCTTGCCAACAAGATATATTCGCATGTTATTGTGGCTAAACCTTCTGAACAAAATCATTTTGCACTTAAAACTATTGATGGGGCAGTTTATATCTTGCAACCAACACTTTTGATACATTAAAGTATGGCAATTATGTTCAAACGCATGAATGCATGGCAAAAGCGAGCAAGCAAGTTGTTGCAGTTCCTAGGTGTAGATGAACCTAATCCTTTAGTTCACACCCATGTTCAATTTAATCAAGATAAGATTCATGTTCTTCTCTTCCATGAAACTCAACAAGCCATATAGGAGATGAAAAGTTTGGAATGCATTAAGCAAGTTTTTCTTGTTACTTGAGGGTCATTATATTTTGGTTTTGAGTCTATTTATCTTTGTGAAGTTTGGATTGATCCATACAAACCGTACTTTTCATCTAATCATTTGTAAAAGAAATGTCTTGGAACAAAGCTTCTTGGAATTAGTTTGGAATTTATTAAAGGGTTTTCATCATTACACTAGGTTGCACAAGAACAAAGAGTTCTCATTACAGATGCAACATTTTCTTGTTAGCGCCAATCAATATATGCATCCTTACATCCACATTGCTTCTATGTATAAATTGTCTCAATTGTTTTTTATCTTACACTTTCTAGCCAACAAGATATATTCGTATGTTATTGTGGCTAAAGCTTCTCAACAAAATCATTTTGCAGTTAAAACTATTGATGGAGCAGTTTATATCTTGTAAGCAACAGTTTTGATACATTAATGAATGGCAATTATGTTCAAACGCATGAATGCATGGCAAAAGCGAGCAAGGAAGTGGTTGCCGACCCTAGGTGTAGATGAACCTAATATTTTTGCTCACACCCATGTTCAATTTCATCAAGGTAAGATTTATCTTCTTCTCTTCCATGAAACTCAACAAGCCATATAGGAGTGGAAATGGTTGGAATGCATTAAGCATATTTTTTTTGTTACTTGAGGGTCATTATATTTTGGTTTTGAGTCTATTTCTCTTTTTTGAAGTTTGATGTAATCTGTTCAAACCGTACTTTTCATCGTATCATTTGTAAATGAAATGTAGTGGAACCAAGCTTCTCGGAATTAGTTTAGAATTTTTGGAAGGGTTTTCATCATTACACTAGGTTCCACAAGAACAAAGAGTTCTCATTATAGATGCAACATTTTCTTATTAGCGCCAATCAATATATGCATGCTTTAGCGATGCAAAGTGTCAGATACACCCTACTGTGTATCTTCATTCAAATACAGGGTAGGTGACCGGTTAACCACCAAACATCAAATGCTTACATCCATATTGCTTCTGTGCATAAGTTGTATTAATTGTTTTTTATCTTAAACTTTCTAGCCAACAAGATATATTCGCATGTTATTGTGGCTAAACCTTCTGAACAAAATCATTTTTGCACTCAAAACTATTGATGGGGCCGTTTATATCTTGCATCCAACAGTTTTGATACATTAATGTAAAGCAATTATGTTTAAACACATGAATGCATGGCAAAAGCAGGCAAAGAAGTGGTTGCAGATCCTAAGGTGTAGATGAACCTAATCCTTTTGCTCACACCCATGTTCAATTTCATCAAGATAAGATTCATCTTCTTCTCTTCCATGAAACTCAACAAGCCATATAGGAGATGAAAAGGTTGGAATGCATTAAGCACGTTTTTTTTGTTACTTGAGGGTCATTATATTTTGGTTTTGAGTCTATTTCTCTTTTTTGAAGTTTGATGTAATGTGTACATACCGTACTTTTCATCGTATCATTTGTAAAAGAAATGTCCTGGAACAATGCTTCTAGGAATTAGTTTAGAATTTATTAAAGGGTTTTCATCATTACACTAGGTTCCACAAGAACAAAGAGTTCTCATTACAGATGCAACATTTTTTTATTAGCGCCAATCAATATATGCATGCTTTAGCGATGCAAAGTGTCAGATAACACCTACTGCGTATCTTCATTCAAAGACAAGGTAGGTGACCGGTTAACCACCAAATATCAACGGCTTACATCCACATTGCTTCTATGCATAATTTGTCTCAATTGTTTTTTATCTTAAACTTTCTAACTAACAAGATATATTCGTATGTTATTGTGGCTAAACCTTTTGAACAAAATCATTTTGCACTTAAAACTATTGATGGGGCAGTTTATATCTTGCATCCAATAGTTTTGATACATTAATGTATGGCAATTATGTTCAAACGCATGAATGCATGGCAAAAGCGAGCATGCAAGTGGTTGCAGATCCTACGTGTAGATGAACCTAATCCTTTTGCTCACACCCATGTTCAATTTCATCAAGATAAGATTCATCTTCTTCTCTTCCATGAAACTCAACAAGCCATATAGTTGATGAAAAGGTTGGAATGCATTAAGCATGTTCTTTTTTGTTACTTACAAACTGTACTTTTCTTCGTATCATTTGTAAAAGAAATGTGCTGGAACCAAGCTTCTAGGAATTAGTTTGGAATTTATTGAACGGTTTTTTTCATTACACTAGGTTCCACAAGAACATAGAGTTCTCATTATAGATGCAACATTTTCTTGTTAGCGTCAATCAATATATGCATGCTTTAGCGATGCAAAGTGTCGGATACAAACTACTACGTATCTTCATTCAAAGACAAGGTAGGTGATCGGTTAACCACCAAACATCAAATGCTTACATCCACATTCCTTCTATGGATAAGTTGTATCAATTGTTTTTTATCATAAACTTTCTAGCAACCAAGATATATTCGCATGTTATTGTGGCTAAACCTTCTGAACAAAATCATTTTGCACTCAAAACTATTGATGGGGCAGTTTATATCTTGCATCCAACAGTTTTGATACATTAATGTATGGCAATTATGTTCAAACGCATGAATGCATGGCAAAAGAGAGGAAGCAAGTGGTTGTAGATCCTAGGTGTAGATGAACCTAATCCTTTTGCTCACACCCATGTTCAATTTCATCAAGATAAGATTCATCTTCTTCTCTTCCATGAAACTCAACAAGCCATATAGGAGATGAAAAGGTTGGAATGCATTAAGCAAGTTTTTCTTGTTACTTGAGGGTCATTATATTTTGGTTTTGAGTCTATTTCTCTTTTTTGAAGTTTGATGTAATCTGTACAAACCGTACTTTTCATCGTATCATTTGTAAAAGAAATGTAGTGGAACCAAGCTTCTAGGAATTAGTTTAGAATTTATGGAAGGGTTTTCATCATTACACTAGGTTCCACAAGAAAAAAGAGTTCTCATTACAGATGCAACATTTTCTTATTAGCGCCAATCAATATATGCATGCTTTAGCGATGCAAAGTGTCAAATACACCCTACTGCGTATCTTCATTCAAATACAAGGTAGGTGACCGGTTAACCACCAAACATCAAATGCTTACATCCACATTGCTTATGTGCATAAGTTGTATAAATTGTTTTTTATCTTAAACTTTCTAGCCAACAAGATATATTCGCATGTTATTGTGGCTAAACCTTCTGAACAAAATCATTTTGCACTCAAAACTATTGATGGGGCAGTTTATATCTTGCATCCAATAGTTTTGATACATTAATGTATGGCAATTATGTTTAAACGCATGAATGCATGGCAAAAGCAGGCAAAGAAGTGGTTGGAGATCCTAAGGTGTAGATGAACCTAATCCTTTTGCTCACACCCATGTTCAATTTCATCAAGATAAGATTCATCTTCTTCTCTTCCATGAAACTCAACAAACCATATAGGAGATGAAAAGGTTGGAATGCATTAAGCAAGTTTTTCTTGTTACTTGAGGGTCATTATATTTTGGTTTTGAGTCTATTTCTCTTTTTTGAAGTTTGACGTAATCTGTACAAACCGTACTTTTCATCGTATCATTTGTAAAAAAATGTCCTGGAACCAAGCTTCTAGGAATTAGTTTAGAATTTATTGAAGGGTTTTCATCATTACACTAGGTTCCACAAGAACAAAGAGTTCTCATTACAGATGCAACATTTTCTTGTTAGCGCCAATCAATATATGCAAGCTTACATCCACATTGCTTCTATGCATAATTTGTCTCAATTGTTTTTTATCTTACACTTTCTAGCAAAAGATATATTCGTATGTTATTGTGGCTAAAGCTTCTCAACAAAATCATTTTGCACTTAAAACTATTGATGGAGCAGTTTATATCTTGTAAGCAACAGTTTTGATACATTAATGTATGGTAATTATGTTAAAACGCAAGAATGCATGGCAAAAGTGAACAAGGAAGTGGTTGCCGATCCTATGTGTAGATGAACCTAATATTTTTGCTCACACCCATGTTCAATTTTATCAAGATAAGATTCATCTTCTTCTCTTCCATGAAACTCAACAAGCCATATAGGAGTGGAAATGGTTGGAATTCATTAAGCACGTTTTTTTTGTTACTTGAGGGTCATTATATTTTGTTTTTGAGTCTATTTCTCTTTTTTGAAGTTTGACGTAATCTGTACAAACCTTACTTTTCATCATATCATTTGTAAAAGAAAGTCCTGGAACCAGGCTTCTAGGAATTAGTTTAGAATTTATTGAAGGGTTTTCATCATTACACTAGGTTCCACAAGAACAAAGAGTATTCATTACACATGCAACATTTTCTTATTAGCGCCAATCAATATATGCATGCTTTAGCGATGCAAAGTGTCATATACACCCTATCACAGATCCGCATTCAAAGACAAGGTAGGTGGCCGGTTAACCACCAAACATCAAATGCTTACATCCACATTGCTTCTATTCATAAGTTGTATTAATTTTTTTTTATCTTAAACTTTCTAGCCAACAAGATATATTCGCATGTTATTGTGGCTAAACCTTCTGAACAAAATCATTTTGCACTTAAAACTTATGATGGGGCTGTTTATATCTTGCAACCAACAGTTTTGATACATTAATGTATGGCAATTATGTTCAAACGCATGAATGCATGGCAAAAGCAGGCAAAGAAGTGGTTGCAGATCCTAAGGTGTAGATGAACCTAATCCTTTTGCTCACACCCATGTTCAATTTAATCAAGATAAGATTCATCTTCTTTTCTTCCATGAAACTCAACAAGCCATATAGGAGATGAAAAGGTTGGAATGCATTAAGCAAGTTTTTCTTGTTACTTGAGGGTCATTATATTTTGGTTTTGAGTCTATTTATCTTAGTGAAGTTTGGATTGATCCGTACAAACCGTACTTTTCATCGTATCATTTGTAAAAGAAATGTCTTGGAACAAAGCTTCTTGGAATTAGTTGGGAATTTATTGAAGGGTTTTCATCATTACACTAGGTTCCACAAGAACAAAGAGTTCTCATTACAGATGCAACATTTTCTTGTTAGCGCCAATCAATATATGCATGCTTACATCCACATTGCTTCTATGCATAATTTGTCTCAATTGTTTTATATCTTATACTTTCTAGCCAACAAGATATATTCGTATGTTATTGTGGCTAAAGCTTCTCAACAAAATCATTTTGCACTTAAAACTATTGATGGAGCAGTTTATATCTTGAAAGCAACACTTTTGATACATTAATGTATGGAAATTATGTTCAAACGCATGAATGCATGGAAAAAGCGAGAAAGGAAGTGGTTGTCGATCCTAGGTATAGATGAACCTAATATTTTTGCTCACACCCATGTTCAATTTCATCAAGATAAAATTCATCTTCTTCTATTCCATGAAACTCAACAAGCCATATAGGAGTAGAAATGGTTGGAATGCATTAAGCATATTTTTTTGTTACTTGAGGGTCATTATATTTTGGTTTTGAGTCTATTTCTCTTTTTTGAAGTTTGACGTATTCTGTACGAACCTTACTTTTCATCGTATCATTTGTAAAAGAAATGTCCTGGAACCAGGCTTCTAGGAATTAGTTTAGAATTTATTGAAGGGTTTTCATCATTACACTAGGTTCCACAAGAACAAAGAGTATTCATTACAGATGCAACATTTTCTTATTAGCGCCAATCAATATATGCATGCTTTAGCGATGCAAAGTGTCAGATACACCCTATCACAGTATCTTCATTCAAAGACATGGTAGGTGACCTAAGTTAACCACCAAACAACAAATGCATACATCCTCATTGTTTCTATGCATAAGTTGTATTAATTGTTTTTTATCTTAAACTTTCTAGCCAACAAGATATATTCGCATGTTATTGTGGCTAAACCTTCTGAACAAAATCATTTTGCACTCAAAACTATTGATGGGGCAGTTTATATCTTGCATCCAATAGTTTTGATACATTAATGTATGGAAATTATGTTTAAACGCATGAATGCATGGCAAAAGCAGGCAAAGAAGTGTTTGGAGATCCTAAGGTGTAGATGAACCTAATCCATTTGCTCACACCCATGTTCAATTTCATCAAGGTAAGATTCATCTTTTTCTCTTCCATCGAACTCAACATGCCATATAGGAGATGAAAAGGTTGGAATGCGTTAAGCAAGTTTTTTTTGTTACTTGAGGGTCATTATATTTCGGTTTTGAGTCTATTTCTCCTTGTGAAGTTTGGAGTAATCTGTACAAATCGTACTTTTCTTCTTATCATTTGTAAAAGAAATGTCCTAGAACAAAGCTTCTAGGAATTAATTTGGAATTTATTGAAGGGTTTTCATCATTACACTAGGTTCTACAAGAACAAAGAGTTCTCATTACAGATGCAACATTTTCTTGTTAGCGCCAATCAATATATGCAAGCTTACATCCACATTGCTTCTATGCATAATTTGTCTCAATTGTTTTTTATCTTACACTTTCTAGCAAAAGATATATTCGTATGTTATTGTGGCTAAAGCTTCTCAACAAAATCATTTTGCACTTAAAACTATTGATGGAGCAGTTTATATCTTGTAAGCAACAGTTTTGATACATTAATGTATGGTAATTATGTTAAAACGCAAGAATGCATGGCAAAAGTGAACAAGGAAGTGGTTGCCGATCCTATGTGTAGATGAACCTAATATTTTTGCTCACACCCATGTTCAATTTTATCAAGATAAGATTCATCTTCTTCTCTTCCATGAAACTCAACAAGCCATATAGGAGTGGAAATGGTTGGAATTCATTAAGCACGTTTTTTTTGTTACTTGAGGGTCATTATATTTTGTTTTTGAGTCTATTTCTCTTTTTTGAAGTTTGACGTAATCTGTACAAACCTTAATTTTCATCATATCATTTGTAAAAGAAAGTCCTGGAACCAGGCTTCTAGGAATTAGTTTAGAATTTATTGAAGGGTTTTCATCATTACACTAGGTTCCACAAGAACAAAGAGTATTCATTACAGATGCAACATTTTCTTATTAGCGCCAATCAATATATGCATGCTTTAGCGATGCAAAGTGTCATATACACCCTACTGCGTATCTGCATTCAAAGACAAGGTAGGTGACCGGTTAACCACCAAACATCAAATGCTTACATCCACATTGCTTCTATTCATAAGTTGTATTAATTTTTTTTTATCTTAAACTTTCTAGCCAACAAGATATATTCGCATGTTATTGTGGCTAAACCTTCTGAACAAAATCATTTTGCACTTAAAACTTATGATGGGGCTGTTTATATCTTGCAACCAACAGTTTTGATACATTAATGTATGGCAATTATGTTCAAACGCATGAATGCATGGCAAAAGCAGGCAAAGAAGTGGTTGCAGATCCTAAGGTGTAGATGAACCTAATCCTTTTGCTCACACCCATGTTCAATTTAATCAAGATAAGATTCATCTTCTTTTCTTCCATGAAACTCAACAAGCCATATAGGAGATGAAAAGGTTGGAATGCATTAAGCAAGTTTTTCTTGTTACTTGAGGGTCATTATATTTTGGTTTTGAGTCTATTTATCTTAGTGAAGTTTGGATTGATCCGTACAAACCGTACTTTTCATCGTATCATTTGTAAAAGAAATGTCTTGGAACAAAGCTTCTTGGAATTAGTTGGGAATTTATTGAAGGGATTTCATCATTACACTAGGTTCCACAAGAACAAAGAGTTCTCATTACAGATGCAACATTTTCTTGTTAGCGCCAATCACTATATGCATGCTTATATCCACATTGCTTCTATGCATAATTTGTCTCAATTGTTTTATATCTTATACTTTCTAGCCAACAAGATATATTCGTATGTTATTGTGGCTAAAGCTTCTCAACAAAATCATTTTGCACTTAAAACTATTGATGGAGCAGTTTATATCTTGAAAGCAACACTTTTGATACATTAATGTATGGAAATTATGTTCAAACGCATGAATGCATGGAAAAAGCGAGAAAGGAAGTGGTTGTCGATCCTAGGTATAGATGAACCTAATATTTTTGCTCACACCCATGTTCAATTTCATCAAGATAAGATTCATCTTCTTCTATTCCATGAAACTCAACAAGCCATATAGGAGTAGAAATGGTTGGAATGCATTAAGTATATTTTTTGTTACTTGAGGGTCATTATATTTTGGTTTTGAGTCTATTTCTCTTTTTGAAGTTTGACGTATTCTCGTACGAACCTTACTTTTCTTCGTATCATTTGTAAAAGAAATGTCCTGGAACCAGGCTTCTAGGAATTAGTTTAGAATTTATTGAAGGGTTTTCATCATTACACTAGGTTCCACAAGAACAAAGAGTATTCATTACAGATGCAACATTTTCTTATTAGCGCCAATCAATATATGCATGCTTTAGCGATGCAAAGTGTCAGATACACCCTACTGCGTATCTTCATTCAAAGACATGGTAGGTGACCGGTTAACCACCAAACATCAAATGCTTACATCCTCATTGTTTCTATGCATAAGTTGTATTAATTGTTTTTTATCTTAAACTTTCTAGCCAACAAGATATATTCGCATGTTATTGTGGCTAAACCTTCTGAACAAAATCATTTTGCACTCAAAACTATTGATGGGGCAGTTTATATCTTGCATCCAACAGTTTTGATACATTAATGTATGGCAATTTTGTTTAAACGAATGAATGAATGGCAAAAGCGAGGAAGCAAGTGGTTGCAGATCCTTGGTGTAGATGAACCTAATCCTTTTGCTCACACCCATGTTCAATTTCATCAAGATAAGATTCATCTTCTTCTCTTCCATGAAACTCAACAAGCCATAGAGGAGATGAAAATGTTGGAATGCAGTAAGCAAGTTTTTTTGTTACTTGAGGGTCATTATATTTCGGTTTTGAGTCTATTTCACTTTGTTAGGTTTGGTGTTATCTATACAAACCGTACTTTTCTTCGTATCATTTGTAAAAGAAATGTCTTGGTACCAAGCTTCTTGGAATTAGTTTGGAATTTATTGAAGGGTTTTTATCATTACACTAGGTTCCACCAGAACTAAGAGTTCTCATTACAGATGCAACGTTTTCTTGTTAGCGCCAATCAATATATACAAGCTTTAGCGATGCAAAGTGTCAGATATACCCTACTGCGTATCTTCATTTAAAGACAAGGTAGGTGATCGGTTAACCACCAAACATCCAATGCATACATCCAAATTGCTTCTATGCATAATTTGTCTCAATTGTTTTTGATCTTACACTTTCTAGCCAACAAGATATATTCGTATATTATTGTGGCTAAAGCTTCTCAACAAAATCATTTTGCACTTAAAACTATTGATGGAGCAGTTTATATCTTTCTAGCAACAGTTTTTATACATTAATGTATGGCAATTATGTTCAAACGCATGAATGTATGGCAAAAGCGAGTAAGGAAGTGGTTGCCGATCCTAGGTGTAGATGAACCTAATATTTTTGCTCACACCCATGTTCAATTTTATCAAGATAAGATTCATCTTCTTCTCTTCCATGAAACTGAACAAGCCATATAGGAGTTGAAAAGGTTGAAATGCATTAAGCATGTTTTTTTTGTTACTTGAGGGTTATTATATTTGGGTTTTGATTCTATTTCTCTTTTTTGAAGTTTGACATAATCTCTACAAACCGTACTTTTCATCGTATCATTTGTAAAAGAAATGTCCTGGAACTAAGCTCCAAGGAATTAGTTTAGAATTTATTGAAGGGTTTTCATCATTACACTAGGTTCCACAAGAACAAAGAGTTCTCATTACAGATGCAACATTTTCTTATTACCGCCAATCAATATATGCATGCTTTAGCGATGCAAAGTGTCAGATACAACCTACTGCGTATCTTCATTCAAAGACAAGGTAGGTGACCGGTTAACCACGAAACATCACATGCTTACATCCACTTTACTTCTATGCATAATTTGTCTCAATTGTTTTTTATCTAACACTTTCTGGCCAACAAGATATATTCGCATGTTATTGTCGATAAACCTTCTGAACAAAATCATTTTGTACTTAAAACTATTGATGGGGCAGTTTATATCTTGCAACCAACAGTTTTGATACATTAATGTATGGAAATTATGTTCAAACGCATGAATGCATGGCAAAAGCGAGCAAGCAAGTGGTTGCAGATCCTAGGTGTAGATGAACCTAATCCTTTTGCTCACACCCATGTTCAATTTCATCAAGATAAGATTCATCTTCTTCTCTTCCATGAAACTCAACAAGCCATATAGGAGATGAAAAGGTTGGAATGCATTAAGCAAGTTTTTTTTGTTACTTGAGGGTCATTATATTTTGGTTTTGAGTCTATTTCTCCTTTTAAAGTTTGGAGTAATCTGTACAAATCGTACTTTTCTTCGTATCATTTGTAAAAGAAATGTCCTGGAACCAAACTTCTAGGAATTAGTTTGGAATTTATTGAAGGCTTTCATCATTACACTAGGTTCCATAAGAACAATGAGTTCTCATTACAGATGCAACATTTTAATGTTAGTGCAATCAATATATGCATGCTTTATCAATTCAAAGTGTTAGGTACACCCTACTGCCTATCTTCCTTGAAAGGCAAGGAAGGGGACCGATTAACCAGCAAACATAATATGCTTACATCCACGTTTCTTCTATGCATAATTTGTCTCAATTGTTTTTTATCTTTAACTTTCTGGCCAATAAGATATATTCGCATCTTATTATGGCTAAACCTTCTGAACAAAATCATTTTCCACTTAAAACTATTGTTGGGGTAGTTTATATCTTGCAACCAACAGTTTTGATACATTAATGTATGGAAATTATGTTCAAACGCATGAATGCATGGCAAAAGCGAGCAAGCAAGTGGTTGCGGATCATAGGTGTAGATGAACCTAATCCTTTTGCTCACCACCATGTTCAATTTCATCAAGATAAGATTCATCTTCTTCTCTTCCATGAAACTCAACAAGCCATATAGGAGATGAAAAGGTTGGAATGCATTAAGCAGGTGTTTTTGTTACTTGAGGGTCATTATATTTTGGTTTTGAGTCTATTTATCTTTGTGAAGTTTGGATTGATCTGTACAAACCGTACTTTTCATCGTATCATTTTTAAAAGAAATGTCTTGGAACAAAGCTTCTTGGAATTAGTATGGAATTTATTGAAGGGTTTTCATCATTACACTAGGTTCCACAAGAACAAAGAGTTCTCATTATAGATGCAACATTTTCTTGTTAGCGCCAATCAATATAGGCATGCTTTAGCGATGCAAAGTGTCGGATACAAACTACAACGTATCTTCATTCAAAGACAAGGTAGGTGATCGGTTAACCACCAAACATCAAATGCTTACATCCACTTTCCTTCTATGCATAAGTTGTATCAATTGCTTTTTATCATAAACTTTCTAGACACCAAGATATATTCGCAAGTTATTGTGGCTAAATCTTCTGAACAAAATCATTTTGCACTCAAAACTATTGATGGGGCAGTTTATATCTTGCATCCAACAATTTTGATACATTAATGTATGGCAATTATGTTCAAACGCATAAATGCATGGCAAAAGAGAGGAAGCAAGTGGTTGTAGATCCTAGGTGTAGATGAACCTAATCCTTTTGCTTACACCCATGTTCAATTTCATCAAGATAAGATTCATCTTCTTCTCTTCCATGAAACTCAACAAGCCATATAGGAGATAAAAAGGTTGGAATGCATTAAGCAAGTTTTTCTTGTTTCTTGAGGGTCATTATATTTTGGTTTTGAGTCTATTTATCTTTGTGAAGTTTGGATTGATCTGTACAAACCGTACTTTTAATCGTATCATTTGTAAAAGAAATGTCTTGGAACAAAGCTTCTTGGAATTAGTTGGGAATTTATTGAAGGGTTTTCATCATTACACTAGGTTCCACAAGAACGAAGAGTTCTCATTACAGATGCTACATTTTCTTGGTAGCGCCAATCAATATATGCATGCTTTAGTGATGCAAAGTGTCAGATACACCCTACTGCGTATCTTCATTCAAAGACAAGGTAGGTAACCGGTTAACCACCAAACATCAAATGCTTACATCCACATTGCTTCTATGCATAAGTTGTATTAATTGTTTTTTGTGTCAAACTTTCTAGCCAACAAGATATATTCGCATGTTATTGTGGCTAAACCTTCTGAACAAATCATTTTGCACTTAAAACTATTGATGGGGCTGTTTATATCTTGGAACCAACAGTTTTGATACATTAATGTATGGGAATTATTTTCAAACGCATGAATGCATGGCAAAAGCGAGCAAAGAAGTGGTTGCAGATCCTAGGTGTAGATGAACCTAATCCTTTTGTTCACACCCTTGTTCAATTTAATCAAGATAAGATTAATGTTCTTCTCTTCCATGAAACTCAACAAGCTATATAGGAGATGAAAAGGTTGGAATGTATTAAGCAAGTTTTTCTTGTTACTTGAGGGTCATTATATTTTGGTTTTGAGTCTATTTATCTTTGTGAAGTTTGGATTGATCTGTACAAACCGTACTTTTCATCGTATAATTTGTAAAAGAAATGTCTTGGAACAAAGCTTCTTCGAATTAGTTTGGAATTTATTGAAGGGTTTTCATCATTACACTAGGTTCCACAAGAACAAAGAGTTCTCATTACAGAATCAACATTTTCTTGTTAGCGCCAATCAATATATGCATGCTTTAGCGATGCAAAGTGTCAGATACATCCTACTGCGTATCTTCATTCAAAGACAAGGTAGGTGACCGGTTAACCACCAAACATCAAATGCTTACATCCACATTGCTTCTATACATAAGTTGTCTCAATTTCTTTTATCTTACACTTTCTAGCCAACAAGATATATTCGCATGTTATTGTGGCTAAACCTTCTGAAAAAATCATTTTGCAATTAAAACTATTGATGGGGCCTAACTAATTCCTTGAAGCTTGGTTCTAGGACTTTTCTTTTACAAATGATACGAAGAAAAGTATAGTTAGTACAGATTACACCAAACTTCACTAGGAGAAATAGACTCAAAACCGAAATATAATGACGCTCAATTTGCCAAACAAACTTGCTTAATGTATTCTACCATTTTCATCTCCCATATCGCTTGTTAAGTTTCGTGGAAGAGGAGAACATGAAACAGATCTTGATGAAATTTACCATGGATGTGAGCAAAAGTATTAGGTGCTTCTACACCTAGGAACTGCAGCGACATAGTTGCTCCCTTTTGCCACGCATTCATGCGTTTGAACGTAATTGCGATACATTATTGTATCAAAACTCTTGGTTCCAAGACATAAACTACTCCATCAATTGTTTTAAGTGAAAAATTATTTTGTTCAGAAGGTTTAGCCTCAATAACATGCAAATATATCTTCTTGGCAAGAAAGTGTAAGATAAAATACCATTGAGACAAATTATGCATAGAAGTAATATGGATGTATGCATTTGATGTTTCGTGGTTAACCGGTCGCCTACCATTTCTTCGAATGATGATTCCTAGTATGCTGTATCCGAAACTTTGCATCGTTAAAGCATGCATATATTGATTGGCGTTGACAAGAAAATGTAGCATCTGTAATGAGAAGTCTTTTTTATTGTGGAACCTAGTGTAATGATGAGAACCCTTCAATAAATTCCTAACTAATTCCTTGAAGCTTGGTTCTAGGACTTTTCTGTTACAAATGATACGAAGAAAAGTACAATTACACATTCAAGATATATTATTGCATAATTTTATTGCATATTACACATCATCTCTAATCCCCTCGTCTTTGAATCTTTGTTTTCTAAATCACCTCAAGATATATGTTTTATCAATGATATTTCATCCACCCATATGTTTTTTGAATTGTTAAATAATTATTTCATTTAATTTAATATATCTATTTATAGTTTCTACTTATATGTGATTTTATGTAATATGGGTTAATTAACATATTATGTATTTGTTTTTAACATTTTTTATAATATTTATTCCTAACTAGTACGTGTGAGTTTATTTATATGAGATTATTGCTATATTAAATATATATTTGGAAATTATTATGTGTAATGCACGAAATGATTTACTCGTGTAACTTTATCACGTACTCTTAAACAATAGTTAAAATTATTGAAACAAAATAAGCATAACAAGTTTAGTATTTTGTAAGGAGAATAATAATAGTAATGATATTTAACTTATGAAAGATATAATTATATTTGGTGATCTAATGAACAATATAAATTTATGGTATGAATGGTGGTAGATAAATGAGTAATTTTTGTTTGAAGATAAATTATGAAATTAGTTGATTCATATTTATGTTTAGCGAATTTTTAGAGATAGTACGGATAATAAAGTTAATATGTCAAATTAATATTAACAAAATGGGAAGTATTTTTTTAGCTCATAATATTGTGCATAAGTTACCATATAGTGTTTTTTGTTATAAGTTTAACAATTATTTGCATAATTTTATTGCATATTACACATCATCTCTAATCCTCTCGTCTTTGAATCTTTGTTTTCTAAATCACCTCAAGATATATGTTTTATCAATGATATTTCATCCACCCATATGTTTTTTTGAATTGTTAAATAATTATTTCATTTAATTTAATATATCTATTTATAGTTTCTACTTATATGTGATTTTATGTAATATGGGTTAATTAACATATTATGTATTTGTTTTTAACATTTTTTATAATATTTATTCCTAACTAGTACGTGTGAGTTTATTTATATGAGATTATTGCTATATTAAATATATATTTGGAAATTATTATGTGTAATGCACGAAATGATTTACTCGTGTAACTTTATCTCGTACTCTTAAACAATAGTTAAAATTATTGAAACAAAATAAGCATAACAAGTTTAGTATTTTGTAAGGAGAATAATAATAGCAATGGTATTTAACTTATGAAAGATATAATTATATTTGGTGATCTAATGAACAATATAAATTTATGGTATGAATGGTGGTAGATAAATGAGTACTTTTTGTTTGGAGATAAATTATGAAATTAGTTGATTCATATTTATGTCTAGCGAATTTTTAGAGATAGTACGGATAGTAAAGTTAATATGTCAAATTAATATTAACAAAATGGGAAGTATTTTTTTAGCTCATAATATTGTGCATAAGTTACCATATAGTGTTTTTTGTTATAAGTTTAACAATTATTTGCATAATTTTATTGCATATTACACATCATCTCTAATCCCCTCGTCTTTGAATCTTTGTTTTCTAAATCACCTCAAGATATATGTTTTATCAATGATATTTCATCCACCCATATGTTTTTTTGAATTGTTAAATAATTATTTCATTTAATTTAATATATCTATTTATAGTTTCTACTTATATGTGATTTTATGTAATATGGGTTAATTAACATATTATGTATTTGTTTTTAACATTTTTTATAATATTTATTCCTAACTAGTACGTGTGAGTTTATTTATATGAGATTATTGCTATATTAAATATATATTTGGAAATTATTATGTGCAATGCACGAAATGATTTACTCGTGTAACTTTATCACGTACTCTTAAACAATAGTTAAAATTATTGAAACCAAATAAGCATAAAAAGTTTAGTATTTTGTAAGGAGAATAATAATAGCAATGATATTTAACTTATGAAAGATATAATTATATTTGGTGATCTAATGAACAATATAAATTTATGGTATGAATGGTGGTAGATAAATGAGTACTTTTTGTTTGGAGATAAATTATGAAATTAGTTGATTCATATTTATGTTTAGCGAATTTTTAGAGATAGTACGGATAATAAAGTTAAGATGTTAAATTAATATTAACAAAATGGAAATTTTGTTTTTTAGCTCATAATATTGTGCATAAGTTATCATATAGTGTTTTTTGTTATAAGTTTAACAATTATTTGCATAATTTTATTGCATATTACACATCATCTCTAATCCCCTCGTCTTTGAATCTTTGTTTTCTAAATCACCTCAAGATATATGTTTTATCAATGATATTTCATCCACCCATATGTTTTTTGAATTGTTAAATAATTATTTCATTTAATTTAATATATCTATTTATAGTTTCTACTTATATGTGATTTTATGTAATATGGGTTAATTAACATATTATGTATTTGTTTTTAACATTTTTTATAATATTTATTCCTAACTAGTACGTGTGAGTTTATTTATATGAGATTATTGCTATATTAAATATATATTTGGAAATTATTATGTGTAATGCACGAAATGATTTACTCGTGTAACTTTATCACGTACTCTTAAACAATAGTTAAAATTATTGAAACAAAATAAGCATAACAAGTTTAGTATTTTGTAAGGAGAATAATAATAGCAATGATATTTAACTTATGAAAGATATAATTATATTTGGTGATCTAATGAACAATATAAATTTATGGTATGAATGGTGGTAGATAAATGAGTACTTTTTGTTTGGAGATAAATTATGAAATTAGTTGATTCATATTTATGTTTAGCGAATTTTTAGAAGTAGTACGGATAATAAAGTTAAGATGTTAAATTAATATTAACAAAATGGGAAGTATTTTATTAGCTCATAATATTGTGCATAAGTTATTATATAGTGTTTTTTGTTATAAGTTTAACAATTATTTGCATAATTTTATTGCATATTACACATCATCTCTAATCCCCTCGTCTTTGAATCTTTGTTTTCTAAATCACCTCAAGATATATGTTTTATCAATGATATTTCATCCACCCATATGTTTTTTTGAATTGTTAAATAATTATTTCATTTAATTTAATATATCTATTTATAGTTTCTACTTATATGTGATTTTATGTAATATGGGTTAATTAACATATTATGTATTTGTTTTTAACATTTTTTATAATATTTATTCCTAACTAGTACGTGTGAGTTTATTTATATGAGATTATTGCTATATTAAATATATATTTGGAAATTATTATGTGTAATGCACGAAATGATTTACTCGTGTAACTTTATCACGTACTCTTAAACAATAGTTAAAATTATTGAAACAAAATAAGCATAACAAGTTTAGTATTTTGTAAGGAGAATAATAATAGCAATGATATTTAACTTATGAAAGATATAATTATATTTGGTGATCTAATGAACAATATAAATTTATGGTATGAATGGTGGTAGATAAATGAGTAATTTTTGTTTGAAGATAAATTATGAAATTAGTTGATTCATATTTATGTTTAGCGAATTTTTAGAAGTAATACGGATAATAAAGTTAATATGTCAAATTAATATTAACAAAATGGGAAGTATTTTTTTAGCTCATAATATTGTGCATAAGTTACCATATAGTGTTTTTTGTTATAAGTTTAACAATTATTTGCATAATTTTATTGCATATTACACATCATCTCTAATCCCCTCGTCTTTGAATCTTTGTTTTCTAAATCACCTCAAGATATATGTTTTATCAATGATATTTCATCCACCCATATGTTTTTTTGAATTGTTAAATAATTATTTCATTTAATTTAATATATCTATTTATAGTTTCTACTTATATGTGATTTTATGTAATATGGGTTAATTAACATATTATGTATTTGTTTTTAACATTTTTTATAATATTTATTCCTAACTAGTACGTGTGAGTTTATTTATATGAGATTATTGCTATATTAAATATATATTTGGAAATTATTATGTGTAATGCACGAAATGATTTACTCGTGTAACTTTATCACGTACTCTTAAACAATAGTTAAAATTATTGAAACAAAATAAGCATAACAAGTTTAGTATTTTGTAAGGAGAATAATAATAGTAATGATATTTAACTTATGAAAGATATAATTATATTTGGTGATCTAATGAACAATATAAATTTATGGTATGAATGGTGGTAGATAAATGAGTAATTTTTGTTTGGAGATAAATTATGAAATTAGTTGATTCATATTTATGTTTAGCGAATTTTTAGAGATAGTACGGATAATAAAGTTAAGATGTTAAATTAATATTAACAAAATGGGAAGTATTTTTTTAGCTCATAATATTGTGCATAAGTTATCATATAGTGTTTTTTGTTATAAGTTTAACAATTATTTGCATAATTTTATTGCATATTACACATCATCTCTAATCCCCTCGTCTTTGAATCTTTGTTTTCTAAATCACCTCAAGATATATGTTTTATCAATGATATTTCATCCACCCATATGTTTTTTCGAATTGTTAAATAATTATTTCATTTAATTTAATATATCTATTTATAGTTTCTACTTATATGTGATTTTATGTAATATGGGTTAATTAACATATTATGTATTTGTTTTTAACATTTTTTATAATATTTATTCCTAACTAGTACGTGTGAGTTTATTTATATGAGATTATTGCTATATTAAATATATATTTGGAAATTATTATGTGTAATGCACGAAATGATTTACTCGTGTAACTTTATCACGTACTCTTAAACAATAGTTAAAATTATTGAAACAAAATAAGCATAACAAGTTTAGTATTTTGTAAGGAGAATAATAATAGCAATGATATTTAACTTATGAAAGATATAATTATATTTGGTGATCTAATGAACAATATAAATTTATGGTATGAATGGTGGTAGATAAATGAGTAATTTTTGTTTGAAGATAAATTATGAAATTAGTTGATTCATATTTATGTTTAGCGAATTTTTAGAGATAGTACGGATAATAAAGTTAAGATGTTAAATTAATATTAACAAAATGGGAAGTATTTTTTTAGCTCATAATATTGTGCATAAGTTACCATATAGTGTTTTTTGTTATAAGTTTAACAATTATTTGCATAATTTTATTGCATATTACACATCATCTCTAATCCCTCGTCTTTGAATCTTTGTTTTCTAAATCACCTCAAGATATATGTTTTATCAATGATATTTCATCCACCCATATGTTTTTTTGAATTGTTAAATAATTATTTCATTTAATTTAATATATCTATTTATAGTTTCTACTTATATGTGATTTTATGTAATATGGGTTAATTAACATATTATGTATTTGTTTTTAACATTTTTTATAATATTTATTCCTAACTAGTACGTGTGAGTTTATTTATATGAGATTATTGCTATATTAAATATATATTTGGAAATTATTATGTGTAATGCACGAAATGATTTACTCGTGTAACTTTATCACGTACTCTTAAACAATAGTTAAAATTATTGAAACAAAATAAGCATAACAAGTTTAGTATTTTGTAAGGAGAATAATAATAGTAATGATATTTAACTTATGAAAGATATAATTATATTTGGTGATCTAATGAACAATATAAATTTATGGTATGAATGGTGGTAGATAAATGAGTACTTTTTGTTTGGAGATAAATTATGAAATTAGTTGATTCATATTTATGTCTAGCGAATTTTTAGAGATAGTACGGATAGTAAAGTTAATATGTCAAATTAATATTAACAAAATGGGAAGTATTTTTTTAGCTCATAATATTGTGCATAAGTTACCATATAGTGTTTTTTGTTATAAGTTTAACAATTATTTGCATAATTTTATTGCATATTACACATCATCTCTAATCCCCTCGTCTTTGAATCTTTGTTTTCTAAATCACCTCAAGATATATGTTTTATCAATGATATTTCATCCACCCATATGTTTTTTTGAATTGTTAAATAATTATTTCATTTAATTTAATATATCTATTTATAGTTTCTACTTATATGTGATTTTATGTAATATGGGTTAATTAACATATTATGTATTTGTTTTTAACATTTTTTATAATATTTATTCCTAACTAGTACGTGTGAGTTTATTTATATGAGATTATTGCTATATTAAATATATATTTGGAAATTATTATGTGTAATGCACGAAATGATTTACTCGTGTAACTTTATCACGTACTCTTAAACAATAGTTAAAATTATTGAAACAAAATAAGCATAACAAGTTTAGTATTTTGTAAGGAGAATAATAATAGCAATGATATTTAACTTATGAAAGATATAATTATATTTGGTGATCTAATGAACAATATAAATTTATGGTATGAATGGTGGTAGATAAATGAGTAATTTTTGTTTGAAGATAAATTATGAAATTAGTTGATTCATATTTATGTTTAGCGAATTTTTAGAAGTAATACGGATAATAAAGTTAATATGTCAAATTAATATTAACAAAATGGGAAGTATTTTTTTAGCTCATAATATTGTGCATAAGTTACCATATAGTGTTTTTTGTTATAAGTTTAACAATTATTTGCATAATTTTATTGCATATTACACATCATCTCTAATCCCCTCGTCTTTGAATCTTTGTTTTCTAAATCACCTCAAGATATATGTTTTATCAATGATATTTCATCCACCCATATGTTTTTTTGAATTGTTAAATAATTATTTCATTTAATTTAATATATCTATTTATAGTTTCTACTTATATGTGATTTTATGTAATATGGGTTAATTAACATATTATGTATTTGTTTTTAACATTTTTTATAATATTTATTCCTAACTAGTACGTGTGAGTTTATTTATATGAGATTATTGCTATATTAAATATATATTTGGAAATTATTATGTGTAATGCACGAAATGATTTACTCGTGTAACTTTATCACGTACTCTTAAACAATAGTTAAAATTATTGAAACAAAATAAGCATAACAAGTTTAGTATTTTGTAAGGAGAATAATAATAGCAATGATATTTAACTTATGAAAGATATAATTATATTTGGTGATCTAATGAACAATATAAATTTATGGTATGAATGGTGGTAGATAAATGAGTACTTTTTGTTTGGAGATAAATTATGAAATTAGTTGATTCATATTTATGTTTAGCGAATTTTTAGAGATAGTACGGATAATAAAGTTAAGATGTTAAATTAATATTAACAAAATGGGAAGTATTTTATTAGCTCATAATATTGTGCATAAGTTATTATATAGTGTTTTTTGTTATAAGTTTAACAATTATTTGCATATTACACATCATCTCTAATCCCATCGTCTTTGAATCTTTGTTTTCTAAATCACCTCAAGATATATGTTTTATCAATGATATTTCATCCACCCATATGTTTTTTCGAATTGTTAAATAATTATTTCATTTAATTTAATATATCTATTTATAGTTTCTACTTATATGTGATTTTATGTAATATGGGTTAATTAACATATTATGTATTTGTTTTTAACATTTTTTATAATATTTATTCCTAACTAGTACGTGTGAGTTTATTTATATGAGATTATTGCTATATTAAATATATATTTGGAAATTATTATGTGTAATGCACGAAATGATTTACTCGTGTAACTTTATCACGTACTCTTAAACAATAGTTAAAATTATTGAAACAAAATAAGCATAACAAGTTTAGTATTTTGTAAGGAGAATAATAATAGCAATGATATTTAACTTATGAAAGATATAATTATATTTGGTGATCTAATGAACAATATAAATTTATGGTATGAATGGTGGTAGATAAATGAGTAATTTTTGTTTGAAGATAAATTATGAAATTAGTTGATTCATATTTATGTTTAGCGAATTTTTAGAAGTAATACGGATAATAAAGTTAATATGTCAAATTAATATTAACAAAATGGGAAGTATTTTTTTAGCTCATAATATTGTGCATAAGTTACCATATAGTGTTTTTTGTTATAAGTTTAACAATTATTTGCATAATTTTATTGCATATTACACATCATCTCTAATCCCCTCGTCTTTGAATCTTTGTTTTCTAAATCACCTCAAGATATATGTTTTATCAATGATATTTCATCCACCCATATGTTTTTTGAATTGTTAAATAATTATTTCATTTAATTTAATATATCTATTTATAGTTTCTACTTATATGTGATTTTATGTAATATGGGTTAATTAACATATTATGTATTTGTTTTTAACATTTTTTATAATATTTATTCCTAACTAGTACGTGTGAGTTTATTTATATGAGATTATTGCTATATTAAATATATATTTGGAAATTATTATGTGTAATGCACGAAATGATTTACTCGTGTAACTTTATCACGTACTCTTAAACAATAGTTAAAATTATTGAAACAAAATAAGCATAACAAGTTTAGTATTTTGTAAGGAGAATAATAATAGTAATGATATTTAACTTATGAAAGATATAATTATATTTGGTGATCTAATGAACAATATAAATTTATGGTATGAATGGTGGTAGATAAATGAGTAATTTTTGTTTGAAGATAAATTATGAAATTAGTTGATTCATATTTATGTTTAGCGAATTTTTAGAAGTAATACGGATAATAAAGTTAATATGTCAAATTAATATTAACAAAATGGGAAGTATTTTTTTAGCTCATAATATTGTGCATAAGTTACCATATAGTGTTTTTTGTTATAAGTTTAACAATTATTTGCATAATTTTATTGCATATTACACATCATCTCTAATCCCCTCGTCTTTGAATCTTTGTTTTCTAAATCACCTCAAGATATATGTTTTATCAATGATATTTCATCCACCCATATGTTTTTTGAATTGTTAAATAATTATTTCATTTAATTTAATATATCTATTTATAGTTTCTACTTATATGTGATTTTATGTAATATGGGTTAATTAACATATTATGTATTTGTTTTTAACATTTTTTATAATATTTATTCCTAACTAGTACGTGTGAGTTTATTTATATGAGATTATTGCTATATTAAATATATATTTGGAAATTATTATGTGTAATGCACGAAATGATTTACTCGTGTAACTTTATCACGTACTCTTAAACAATAGTTAAAATTATTGAAACAAAATAAGCATAACAAGTTTAGTATTTTGTAAGGAGAATAATAATAGTAATGATATTTAACTTATGAAAGATATAATTATATTTGGTGATCTAATGAACAATATAAATTTATGGTATGAATGGTGGTAGATAAATGAGTAATTTTTGTTTGGAGATAAATTATGAAATTAGTTGATTCATATTTATGTTTAGCGAATTTTTAGAAGTAATACGGATAATAAAGTTAATATGTCAAATTAATATTAACAAAATGGGAAGTATTTTATTAGCACATAATATTGTGCATAAGTTATCATATAGTGTTTTTTGTTATAAGTTTAACAATTATTTGCATAATTTTATTGCATATTACACATCATCTCTAATCCCCTCGTCTTTGAATCTTTGTTTTCTAAATCACCTCAAGATATATGTTTTATCAATGATATTTCATCCACCCATATGTTTTTTTGAATTGTTAAATAATTATTTCATTTAATTTAATATATCTATTTATAGTTTCTACTTATATGTGATTTTATGTAATATGGGTTAATTAACATATTATGTATTTGTTTTTAACATTTTTTATAATATTTATTCCTAACTAGTACGTGTGAGTTTATTTATATGAGATTATTGCTATATTAAATATATATTTGGAAATTATTATGTGTAATACACGAAATGATTTACTCGTGTAACTTTATCTCGTACTCTTAAACAATAGTTAAAATTATTGAAACAAAATAAGCATAACAAGTTTAGTATTTTGTAAGGAGAATAATAATATCAATGATATTTAACTTATGAAAGATATAATTATATTTGGTGATCTAATAAACAATATAAATTTAGGGTATGAATGGTGGTAGGTAAATGAGTACTTTTTGTTTGGAGATAAATTATGAAATTAGTTGATTCATATTTATGTTTAGCGAATTTTTAGAGATAGTACGGATAATAAAGTTAATATGTCAAATTAATATTAACAAAATGGGAAGTATTTTTTTAGCTCATAATATTGTGCATAAGTTACCATATAGTGTTTTTTGTTATAAGTTTAACAATTATTTGCATAATTTTATTGCATATTACACATCATCTCTAATCCCCTCGTCTTTGAATCTTTGTTTTCTAAATCACCTCAAGATATATGTTTTATCAATGATATTTCATCCACCCATATGTTTTTTTGAATTGTTAAATAATTATTTCATTTAATTTAATATATCTATTTATAGTTTCTACTTATATGTGATTTTATGTAATATGGGTTAATTAACATATTATGTATTTGTTTTTAACATTTTTTATAATATTTATTCCTAACTAGTACGTGTGAGTTTATTTATATGAGATTATTGCTATATTAAATATATATTTGGAAATTATTATGTGTAATGCACGAAATGATTTACTCGTGTAACTTTATCACGTACTCTTAAACAATAGTTAAAATTATTGAAACAAAATAAGCATAACAAGTTTAGTATTTTGTAAGGAGAATAATAATAGTAATGATATTTAACTTATGAAAGATATAATTATATTTGGTGATCTAATGAACAATATATATTTATGGTATGAATGGTGGTAGATAAATGAGTAATTTTTGTTTCGAGATAAATTATGAAATTAGTTGATTCATATTTATGTTTAGCGAATTTTTAGAGATAGTACGGATAATAAAGTTAAGATGTTAAATTAATATTAACAAAATATGTGAAGTATTTTATTAGCTCATAATATTGTGCATAAGTTATCATATAGTGTTTTTTGTTATAAGTTTAACAATTATTTGCATAATTTTATTGCATATTACACATCATCTCTAATCCCCTCGTCTTTGAATCTTTGTTTTCTAAATCACCTCAAGATATATGTTTTATCAATGATATTTCATCCACCCATATGTTTTTTTGAATTGTGTAATAATTATTTCATTTAATTTAATATATCTATTTATAGTTTCTACTTATATGTGATTTTATGTAATGTGGGTTAATTAACATATTATGTATTTGTTTTTAACATTTTTAATAATATTTCTTCGTAACTAGTACGTGTGAGTTTATTTATATGAGATTATTGCTATATTAAATATATATTTGGAAATTATTAAGTGCAATGCATGAAATGATTTACTAGTTTAACTTTATCACGTACTCTTAAACAATAGTTAAAATTATTGAAACAAAATAAGGATAACATGTTTAGTATTTTGTAAGGAGAATAATAATAGTAATGATATTTAACTTATGAAAGATATACTTATATTTGGTGATCTAATAAACAATATAAATTTAGGGTATGAATGGTGGTAGGTAAATGAGTAATTTTTGTTTCCAGATAAATTATGAAATTGGTTGATTCATATTTATGTTTAGCGAATTTTTAGAGGTAGTACGGATAATAAAGTTAAGATGTCATTTTAATATTATCAAAATGAGAAGTATTTTATTAGCTCATAATATTGTGCATAAGTTATCATATAGTGTTTTTTGTTGTAGGTTTAACAATTATTTGCATAATTTTATTGCATATTACACATCATCTCTAATCCCCTCGTCTTTGAATCTTTGTTTTCTAAATCACCTCAAGATATATGTTTTATCAATGATATTTCATCCACCCATATGTTTTTTTGAATTGTTAAATAATTATTTCATTTAATTTAATATATCTATTTATAGTTTCTACTTATATGTGATTTTATGTAATATGGGTTAATTAACATATTATTTATTTGTTTTTAACATTTTTTATAATATTTATTCCTAACTAGTACGTGTGAGTTTATTTATATGAGATTATTGCTATATTAAATATATATTTGGAAATTATTATGTGCAATGCACGAAATGATTTACTCGTGTAACTTTATCACGTACTCTTAAACAATAGTTAAAATTATTGAAACAAAATAAGCATAACAAGTTTAGTATTTTGTAAGGAGAATAATAATAGTAATGATATTTAACTTATGAAAGATATAATTATATTTGGTGATCTAATGAACAATATATATTTATGGTATGAATGGTGGTAGATAAATGAGTAATTTTTGTTTCGAGATAAATTATGAAATTAGTTGATTCATATTTATGTTTAGCGAATTTTTAGAAGTAGTACGGATAATAAAGTTAAGATGTTAAATTAATATTAACAAAATGGGAAGTATTTTATTAGCTCATAATATTGTGCATAAGTTATCATATAGTGTTTTTTGTTATAAGTTTAACAATTATTTGCATAATTGTATTGCATATTACACATCATCTCTAATCCCCTCGTCTTTGAATCTTTGTTTTCTAAATCACCTCAAGATATATGTTTTATCAATGATATTTCATCCACCCATATGTTTTTTTGAATTGTTAAATAATTATTTCATTTAATTTAATATATCTATTTATAGTTTCTACTTATATGTGATTTTATGTAATATGGGTTAATTAACATATTATTTATTTGTTTTTAACATTTTTAATAATATTTATTCGTAACTTGTACGTGTGAGTTTATTTATATGAGATTATTACTATATTAAATATATATTTGTAAATTATTAAGTGAAATGCATGAAATGATTTACTAGTTTAACTTTATCACGTACTCTTAAACAATAGTTAAAATTATTGAAACAAAATAAGGATAACATGTTTAGTATTTTGTAAGGAGAATAATAATAGTAATGATATTTAACTTATGAAAGATATACTTATATTTGGTGATCTAATAAACAATATAAATTTAGGGTATGAATGGTGGTAGGTAAATGAGTAATTTTTGTTTCGAGATAAATTATGAAATTGGTTGATTCATATTTATGTTTAGCGAATTTTTAGAGGTAGTACGGATAATAAAGTTAAGATGTCATTTTAATATTATCAAAATGAGAAGTATTTTATTAGCTCATAATATTGTGCATAAGTTATCATATAGTGTTTTTTGTTGTAGGTTTAACAATTATTTGCATAATTTTATTGCATATTACACATCATCTCTAATCCTCTCGTCTTTGAATCTTTGTTTTCTAAATCACCTCAAGATACATGTTTTATCAATGATATTTCATCCCCTCATATGTTTTTTGAATTGTTAAATAATTATATCATTCAATTTAATATATCTATTTATAGTTTCTACTTATATGTGGTTTTATGTAATGTTAGTTATTTAACATATTATTTATTTGTTTTTAACATTTTTAATAATATTTATTCGTAACTATTACGTTTGAGTTTATTTATATATGAGATTATTACTATATTAAATATATATTTGGAAATTATTAAGTGCAATGCATGAAATGATTTACTAGTTTAACTTTATCACGTACTCTTAAACAATAGTTAAAATTATTGAAACAAAATAAGGATAACATGTTTAGTATTTTGTAAGGAGAATAATAATAGTAATGATATTTAACTTATGAAAGATATACTTATATTTGGTGATCTAATAAACAATATAAATTTAGGGTATGAATGGTGGTAGGTAAATGAGTAATTTTTGTTTCCAGATAAATTATGAAATTGGTTGATTCATATTTATGTTTAGCGAATTTTTAGAGGTAGTACGGATAATAAAGTTAAGATGTCATTTTAATATTATCAAAATGAGAAGTATTTTATTAGCTCATAATATTGTGCATAAGTTATCATATAGTGTTTTTTGTTGTAGGTTTAACAATTATTCGCATAATTTTATTGCATATTACACATCATCTCTAATCCTCTCGTCTCCGAATCTTTGTTTTCTAAATCACCTCAAGATACATGTTTTATCAATGATATTTCATCCCCTCATATTTTTTTTGAATTGTTAAATAATTATATCATTCAATTTAAGATATCTATTTATAGTTTCTACTTATATGTGGTTTTATGTAATGTTAGTTATTTAACATATTATTTATTTGTTTTTAACATTTTTAATAATATTTATTCGTAACTATTACGTTTGAGTTTATTTATATATGAGATTATTACTATATTAAATATATATTTGGAAATTATTAAGTGCAATGCATGAAATGATTTACTAGTTTAACTTTATCACGTACTCTTAAACAATAGTTAAAATTATTGAAACAAAATAAGGATAACAAGTTTAGTATTTTGTAAGGAGAATAATAATAGTAATGATATTTAACTTATGAAAGATATAATTATATTTGGTGATCTAATGAACAATATATATTTATGGTATGAATGGTGGTAGGTAAATGAGTAATTTTTGTTTCGAGATAAATTATGAAATTGGTTGATTCATATTTATGTTTAGCGAATTTTTAGAGGTAGTACGGATAATAAAGTTAAGATGTCATTTTAATATTATCAAAATGAGAAGTATTTTATTAGCTCATAATATTGTGCATAAGTTATCATATAGTGTTTTTTGTTGTAGGTTTAACAATTATTTGCATAATTTTATTGCATATTACACATCATCTCTAATCCTCTCGTCTTTGAATCTTTGTTTTCTAAATCACCTCAAGATACATGTTTTATCAATGATATTTCATCCACCCATATGTTTTTTTGAATTGTTAAATAATTATTTCATTTAATTTAATATATCTATTTATAGTTTCTACTTATATGTGATTTTATGTAATGTGGGTTAATTAACATATTATTTATTTGTTTTTAACATTTTTAATAATATTTATTCGTAACTATTACGTTTGAGTTTATTTATATATGAGATTATTACTATATTAAATATATATTTGGAAATTATTAAGTGCAATGCATGAAATGATTTACTAGTTTAACTTTATCACGTACTCTTAAACAATAGTTAAAATTATTGAAACAAAATAAGGATAACAAGTTTAGTATTTTGTAAGGAGAATAATAATAGTAATGATATTTAACTTATGAAAGATATAATTATATTTGGTGATCTAATGAACAATATATATTTATGGTATGAATGGTGGTAGATAAATGAGTAATTTTTGTTTCGAGATAAATTATGAAATTAGTTGATTCATATTTATGTTTAGCGAATTTTTAGAGGTAGTACGGATAATAAAGTTAAGATGTCATTTTAATATTATCAAAATGAGAAGTATTTTATTAGCTCATAATATTGTGCATAAGTTATCATATAGTGTTTTTTGTTATAAGTTTAACAATTATTTGCATAATTTTATTGCATATTACACATCATCTCTAATCCCCTCGTCTTTGAATCTTTGTTTTCTAAATCACCTCAAGATATATGTTTTATCAATGATATTTCATCCACCCATATGTTTTTTTGAATTGTTAAATAATTATTTCATTTAATTTAATATATCTATTTATAGTTTCTACTTATATGTGATTTTATGTAATATGGGTTAATTAACATATTATTTATTTGTTTTTAACATTTTTTATAATATTTATTCCTAACTAGTACGTGTGAGTTTATTTATATGAGATTATTACTATATTAAATATATATTTGGAAATTATTATGTGCAATGCATGAAATAATTTACTCGTGTAACTTTATCTCGTACTCTTACACAATAGTTAAAATTATTGAAACAAAATAAGCATAACAAGTTTAGTATTTTGTAAGGAGAATAATAATAGTAATGATATTTAACTTATGAAAGATATAATTATATTTGGTGATCTAATGAACAATATATATTTATGGTATGAATGGTGGTAGGTAAATGAGTAATTTTTGTTTCGAGATAAATTATGAAATTAGTTGATTCATATTTATGTTTAGCGAATTTTTAGTGGTAGTACGGATAATAAAGTTAAGATGTTAAATTAACATTAAGAAAATATATGAAGTATTTTATTAGCTCATAATATTGTGCATAAGTTATCATATAGTGTTTTTTGTTATAGGTTTAACAATTATTTGCATAATTTTGTTGCATATTATACATCATATCTAATCCTCTCGTCTTTGAATCTTTGTTTTCATAATCACCTCAAGATACATGTTTTATCAATGATATTTCATCCACCCATATTTTTTTTAATTGTTAAATAATTATTTAATTAAATTTAATATATCTATTTATAGTTTCTACTTATATGTGATTTTACGTAATGTGGGTTATTTAACACATTATTTATTTGTTTTTAATATTTTTAATAATATTTATTTTTAACTAGTACGTGTGAGTTTATTTATATGAGATTATTACTATATTAAATATATATTTTGAAATTATTATGTGCAATGCATGAAATAATTTACTCGTGTAACTTTATCTCGTACTCTTACACAATAGTTAAAATTATTGAAACAAAATAAGCATAACAAGTTTAGTATTTTGTAAGGAGAATAATAATAGTAACGATATATAACTTATGAAAGATGTAATTATATTTGGTGATCTAATAAACAATATAAATTTAGGGTATGAATGGTGGTAGGTAAATGAGTAATTTTTGTTTCGAGATAAATTATGAAATTAGTTGATTCATATTTATGTTTAACGAATTTTTAGAGGTAGTACGGATAATAAAGTTAAGATGTTAAATTAACATTAAGAAAATATATGAAGTATTTTATTAGCTCATAATATTGTGCATAAGTTATCATATAGTGTTTTTTGTTATAGGTTTAACAATTATTTGCATAATTTTATTGCATATTATACATCATATCTAATCCTCTCGTCTTTGAATCTTTGTTTTCTAAATCACCTCAAGATATATGTTTTATCAATGATATTTCATCCACCCATATGTTTTTTTGAATTGTTAAATAATTATTTCATTTAATTTAATATATCTATTTATAGTTTCTACTTATATGTGATTTTATGTAATGTGGGTTAATTAACATATTATGTATTTGTTTTTAACATTTTTTATAATATTTATTCCTAACTAGTACGTGTGAGTTTATTTATATGAGATTATTGCTATATTAAATATATATTTGCAAATTATTATGTGCAATGCATAAAATAATTTACTCGTGTAACTTTATCTCGTACTCTTAAACAATAGTTAAAATTATTGAAACAAAATAAGCATAACAAGTTTAGTATTTTGTAAGGAGAATAATAATAGTAATGATATTTAACTTATGAAAGATATAATTATATTTGGTGATCTAATGAACAATATAAATTTATGGTATGAATGGTGGTAGATAAATGAGTACTTTTTGTTTGGAGATAAATTATGAAATTAGTTGATTCATATTTATGTTTAGCGAATTTTTAGAAGTAATACGGATAATAAAGTTAAGATGTCAAATTAATATTATCAAAATGAGAAGTATTTTATTAGCTCATAATATTGTGCATAAGTTATCATATAGTGTTTTTTGTTGTAGGTTTAACAATTATTCGCATAATTTTATTGCATATTACACATCATCTCTAATCCTCTCGTCTTTGAATCTTTGTTTTCTAAATCACCTCAAGATACATGTTTTATCAATGATATTTCATCCCCTCATATGTTTTTTGAATTGTTAAATAATTATATCATTCAATTTAATATATCTATTTATAGTTTCTACTTATATGTGGTTTTATGTAATGTTAGTTATTTAACATATTATTTATTTGTTTTTAACATTTTTAATAATATTTATTCGTAACTATTACGTTTGAGTTTATTTATATATGAGATTATTACTATATTAAATATATATTTGGAAATTATTAAGTGCAATGCATGAAATGATTTACTAGTTTAACTTTATCACGTACTCTTAAACAATAGTTAAAATTATTGAAACAAAATAAGGATAACATGTTTAGTATTTTGTAAGGAGAATAATAATAGTAATGATATTTAACTTATGAAAGATGTAATTATATTTGGTGATCTAATAAACAATATAAATTTAGGGTATGAATGGTGGTAGGTAAATGAGTAATTTTTGTTTCGAGATAAATTATGAAATTAGTTGATTCATATTTATGTTTAGCGAATTTTTAGTGGTAGTACGGATAATAAAGTTAAGATGTTAAATTAACATTAAGAAAATATATGAAGTATTTTATTAGCTCATAATATTGTGCATAAGTTATCATATAGTGTTTTTTGTTATAGGTTTAACAATTATTTGCATAATTTTGTTGCATATTATACATCATATCTAATCCTCTCGTCTTTGAATCTTTGTTTTCATAATCACCTCAAGATACATGTTTTATCAATGATATTTCATCCACCCATATTTGTTTTTGAATTGTTAAATAATTATTTAATTAAATTTAATATATCTATTTATAGTTTCTACTTATATGTGATTTTACGTAATGTGGGTTATTTAACATATTATTTATTTGTTTTTAATATTTTTAATAATATTTATTTGTAACTAGTACGTGTGAGTTTATTTATATGAGATTATTACTATATTAAATATATATTTGGAAATTATTATGCGCAATGCATGAAATAATTTACTCATGTAACTTTATCTCGTACTCTTACACAATAGTTAAAATTATTGAAACAAAATAAGCATAACAAGTTTAGTATTTTGTAAGGAGAATAATAATAGTAATCATATTTAACTTATGAAATATATAATTATATTTGGTGATCTAATAAACAATATAAATTTAGGGTATGAATGGTGGTAGGTAAATGAGTAATTTTTGTTTCGAGATAAATTATGAAATTAGTTGATTCATATTTATGTTTAACGAATTTTTAGAGGTAGTACGGATAATAAAGTTAAGATGTTAAATTAACATTAAGAAAATATATGAAGTATTTTATTAGCTCATAATATTGTGCATAAGTTATCATATAGTGTTTTTTGTTATAGGTTTAACAATTATTTGCATAATTTTATTGCATATTATACATCATATCTAATCCTCTCATCTTTGAATCTTTGTTTTCATAATCACCTCAAGATACATGTTTTATCAATGATATTTCATCCCCTCATATTTTTTTTGAATTGTTAAATAATTATATCATTCAATTTAAGATATCTATTTATAGTTTCTACTTATATGTGGTTTTATGTAATGTTAGTTATTTAACATATTATTTATTTGTTTTTAACATTTTTAATAATATTTATTCGTAACTATTACGTTTGAGTTTATTTATATATGAGATTATTACTATATTAAATATATATTACGAAATTATTAAGTGCAATGCATGAAATGATTTACTAGTTTAACTTTATCACGTACTCTTAAACAATAGTTAAAATTATTGAAACAAAATAAGGATAACATGTTTAGTATTTTGTAAGGAGAATAATAATAGTAATGATATTTAACTTATGAAAGATATACTTATATTTGGTGATCTAATAAACAATATAAATTTAGGGTATGAATGGTGGTAGGTAAATGAGTAATTTTTGTTTCGAGATAAATTATGAAATTGGTTGATTCATATTTATGTTTAGCGAATTTTTAGAGGTAGTACGGATAATAAAGTTAAGATGTCAAATTAATATTAACAAAATGGGAAGTATTTTATTAGCTCATAATATTGTGCATAAGTTATCATATAGTGTTTTTTGTTATAAGTTTAACAATTATTTGCATAATTTTATTGCATATTACACATCATATCTAATCCTCTCGTCTTTGAATCTTTGTTTTCTAAATCACCTCAAGATACATGTTTTATCAATGATATTTCATCCACCCATATTTGTTTTTGAATTGTTAAATAATTATTTAATTAAATTTAATATATCTATTTATAGTTTCTACTTATATGTGATTTTACGTAATGTGGGTTATTTAACATATTATTTATTTGTTTTTAATATTTTTAATAATATTTATTTGTAACTAGTACGTGTGAGTTTATTTATATGAGATTATTACTATATTAAATATATATTTGGAAATTATTATGCGCAATGCATGAAATAATTTACTCATGTAACTTTATCTCGTACTCTTACACAATAGTTAAAATTATTGACACAAAATAAGCATAACAAGTTTCGTATTTTGTAAGGAGAATAATAATAGTAATGATATTTAACTTATGAAATATATAATTATATTTGGTGATCTAATAAACAATATAAATTTAGGGTATGAATGGTGGTAGGTAAATGAGTAATTTTTGTTTCGAGATAAATTATGAAATTAGTTGATTCATATTTATGTTTAACGAATTTTTAGAGGTAGTACGGATAAAAAAGTTAAGATATTAAATTAACATTAAGAAAATATATGAAGTATTTTATTAGCTCATAATATTGTGCATAAGTTATCATATAGTGTTTTTTGTTATAGGTTTAACAATTATTTGCATAATTTTGTTGCATATTATACATCATATCTAATCCTCTCGTCTTTGAATCTTTGTTTTCATAATCACCTCAAGATACATGTTTTATCAATGATATTTCATCCACCCATATTTGTTTTTGAATTGTTAAATAATTATTTAATTAAATTTAATATATCTATTTATAGTTTCTACTTATATGTGATTTTACGTAATGTGGGTTATTTAACATATTATTTATTTGTTTTTAATATTTTTAATAATATTTATTTGTAACTAGTACGTGTGAGTTTATTTATATGAGATTATTACTATATTAAATATATATTTGGAAATTATTATGCGCAATGCATGAAATAATTTACTCATGTAACTTTATCTCGTACTCTTACACAATAGTTAAAATTATTGAAACAAAATAAGCATAACAAGTTTAGTATTTTGTAAGGAGAATAATAATAGTAACGATATATAACTTATGAAAGATGTAATTATATTTGGTGATCTAATAAACAATATAAATTTAGGGTATGAATGGTGGTAGGTAAATGAGTAATTTTTGTTTCGAGATAAATTATGAAATTAGTTGATTCATATTTATGTTTAACGAATTTTTAGAGGTAGTACGGATAATAAAGTTAAGATGTTAAATTAACATTAAGAAAATATATGAAGTATTTTATTAGCTCATAATATTGTGCATAAGTTATCATATAGTGTTTTTTGTTATAGGTTTAACAATTATTTGCATAATTTTATTGCATATTATACATCATATCTAATCCTCTCATCTTTGAATCTTTGTTTTCATAATCACCTCAAGATACATGTTTTATCAATGATATTTCATCCACCCATATTTTTTTTAATTGTTAAATAATTATTTAATTAAATTTAATATATATATTTATAGTTTCTACTTATATGTGATTTTACGTAATGTGGGTTATTTAACACATTATTTATTTGTTTTTAATATTTTTAATAATATTTATTTTTAACTAGTACGTGTGAGTTTATTTATATGAGATTATTACTATATTAAATGTATATTTGGAAATTATTATGCGCAATGCATGAAATAATTTACTCGTGTAACTTTATCTCGTACTCTTACACAATAGTTAAAATTATTGAAACAAAATAAGCATAACAAGTTTCGTATTTTGTAAGGAGAATAATAATAGTAATCATATTTAACTTATGAAATATATAATTATATTTGGTGATCTAATAAACAATATAAATTTAGGGTATGAATGGTGGTAGGTAAATGAGTAATTTTTGTTTCGAGATAAATTATGAAATTAGTTGATTCATATTTATGTTTAACGAATTTTTAGAGGTAGTACGGATAATAAAGTTAAGATGTTAAATTAATGTTAACAAAATATATGAAGTATTTTATTAGCTCATAATATTGTGCATAAGTTATCATATAGTGTTTTTTGTTATAGGTTTAACAATTATTTGCATAATTTTATTGCATATTATACATCATATCTAATCCTCTCATCTTTGAATCTTTGTTTTCATAATCACCTCAAGATACATGTTTTATCAATGATATTTCATCCACCCATATTTGTTTTTGAATTGTTAAATAATTATTTAATTAAATTTAATATATCTATTTATAGTTTCTACTTATATGTGATTTTACGTAATGTGGGTTATTTAACACATTATTTATTTGTTTTTAATATTTTTAATAATATTTATTTGTAACTAGTACGTGTGAGTTTATTTATATGAGATTATTACTATATTAAATATATATTTGGAAATTATTATGCGCAATGCATGAAATAATTTACTCATGTAACTTTATCTCGTACTCTTACACAATAGTTAAAATTATTGAAACAAAATAAGCATAACAAGTTTCGTATTTTGTAAGGAGAATAATAATAGTAATCATATTTAACTTATGAAATATATAATTATATTTGGTGATCTAATAAACAATATAAATTTAGGGTATGAATGGTGGTAGGTAAATGTGTAATTTTTGTTTCGAGATAAATTATGAAATTAGTTGATTCATATTTATGTTTAGCGAATATTTAGTGGTAGTACGGATAAAAAAGTTAAGATATTAAATTAACATTAAGAAAATATAAGAAGTATTTTATTAGCTCATAATATTGTGCATAAGTTATCATATAGTGTTTTTTGTTATAGGTTTAACAATTATTTGCATAATTTTGTTGCATATTATACATCATATCTAATCCTCTCGTCTTTGAATCTTTGTTTTCATAATCACCTCAAGATACATGTTTTATCAATGATATTTCATCCACCCATATTTGTTTTTGAATTGTTAAATAATTATTTAATTAAATTTAATATATCTATTTATAGTTTCTACTTATATGTGATTTTACGTAATGTGGGTTATTTAACACATTATTTATTTGTTTTTAATATTTTTAATAATATTTATTTTTAACTAGTACGTGTGAGTTTATTTATATGAGATTATTACTATATTAAATGTATATTTGGAAATTATTATGCGCAATGCATGAAATAATTTACTCGTGTAACTTTATCTCGTACTCTTACACAATAGTTAAAATTATTGAAACAAAATAAGCATAACAAGTTTCGTATTTTGTAAGGAGAATAATAATAGTAATCATATTTAACTTATGAAATATATAATTATATTTGGTGATCTAATAAACAATATAAATTTAGGGTATGAATGGTGGTAGGTAAATGTGTAATTTTTGTTTCGAGATAAATTATGAAATTAGTTGATTCATATTTATGTTTAACGAATTTTTAGAGGTAGTACGGATAATAAAGTTAAGATGTTAAATTAACATTAAGAAAATATATGAAGTATTTTATTAGCTCATAATATTGTGCATAAGTTATCATATAGTGTTTTTTGTTATAGGTTTAACAATTATTTGCATAATTTTATTGCATATTATACATCATATCTAATCCTCTCATCTTTGAATCTTTGTTTTCATAATCACCTCAAGATACATGTTTTATCAATGATATTTCATCCACCCATATTTTTTTTAATTGTTAAATAATTATTTAATTAAATTTAATATATATATTTATAGTTTCTACTTATATGTGATTTTACGTAATGTGGGTTATTTAACACATTATTTATTTGTTTTTAATATTTTTAATAATATTTATTTTTAACTAGTACGTGTGAGTTTATTTATATGAGATTATTACTATATTAAATGTATATTTGGAAATTATTATGCGCAATGCATGAAATAATTTACTCGTGTAACTTTATCTCGTACTCTTACACAATAGTTAAAATTATTGAAACAAAATAAGCATAACAAGTTTCGTATTTTGTAAGGAGAATAATAATAGTAATCATATTTAACTTATGAAATATATAATTATATTTGGTGATCTAATAAACAATATAAATTTAGGGTATGAATGGTGGTAGGTAAATGTGTAATTTTTGTTTCGAGATAAATTATGAAATTAGTTGATTCATATTTATGTTTAACGAATTTTTAGAGGTAGTACGGATAAAAAAGTTAAGATATTAAATTAACATTAAGAAAATATATGAAGTATTTTATTAGCTCATAATATTGTGCATAAGTTATCATATAGTGTTTTTTGTTATAGGTTTAACAATTATTTGCATAATTTTGTTGCATATTATACATCATATCTAATCCTCTCGTCTTTGAATCTTTGTTTTCATAATCACCTCAAGATACATGTTTTATCAATGATATTTCATCCACCCATATTTGTTTTTGAATTGTTAAATAATTATTTAATTAAATTTAATATATCTATTTATAGTTTCTACTTATATGTGATTTTATGTAATATTAGTTATTTAACAAATTAATTATTTGTTTTTAATATTTTTAATAATATTTATTTGTAACTAGTACGTGTGAGTTTATTTATATGAGATTATTACTATATTAAATATATATTTGGAAATTATTATGCGCAATGCATGAAATAATTTACTCATGTAACTTTATCTCGTACTCTTACACAATAGTTAAAATTATTGAAACAAAATAAGCATAACAAGTTTAGTATTTTGTAAGGAGAATAATAATAGTAACGATATATAACTTATGAAAGATGTAATTATATTTGGTGATCTAATAAACAATATAAATTTAGGGTATGAATGGTGGTAGGTAAATGTGTAATTTTTGTTTCGAGATAAATTATGAAATTAGTTGATTCATATTTATGTTTAACGAATTTTTAGAGGTAGTACGGATAAAAAAGTTAAGATATTAAATTAACATTAAGAAAATATATGAAGTATTTTATTAGCTCATAATATTGTGCATAAGTTATCATATAGTGTTTTTTGTTATAGGTTTAACAATTATTTGCATAATTTTATTGCATATTATACATCATATCTAATCCTCTCATCTTTGAATCTTTGTTTTCATAATCACCTCAAGATACATGTTTTATCAATGATATTTCATCCACCCATATTTTTTTTAATTGTTAAATAATTATTTAATTAAATTTAATATATATATTTATAGTTTCTACTTATATGTGATTTTACGTAATGTGGGTTATTTAACACATTATTTATTTGTTTTTAATATTTTTAATAATATTTATTTTTAACTAGTACGTGTGAGTTTATTTATATGAGATTATTACTATATTAAATGTATATTTGGAAATTATTATGCGCAATGCATGAAATAATTTACTCGTGTAACTTTATCTCGTACTCTTACACAATAGTTAAAATTATTGAAACAAAATAAGCATAACAAGTTTCGTATTTTGTAAGGAGAATAATAATAGTAATCATATTTAACTTATGAAATATATAATTATATTTGGTGATCTAATAAACAATATAAATTTAGGGTATGAATGGTGGTAGGTAAATGTGTAATTTTTGTTTCGAGATAAATTATGAAATTAGTTGATTCATATTTATGTTTAACGAATTTTTAGAGGTAGTACGGATAAAAAAGTTAAGATATTAAATTAACATTAAGAAAATATAAGAAGTATTTTATTAGCTCATAATATTGTGCATAAGTTATCATATATTGTTTTTTGTTATAGGTTTAACAATTATTTGCATAATTTTGTTGCATATTATACATCATATCTAATCCTCTCATCTTTGAATCTTTGTTTTCATAATCACCTCAAGATACATGTTTTATCAATGATATTTCATCCACCCATATTTCTTTTAATTGTTAAATAATTATTTAATTAAATTTAATATATGTATTTATAGTTTCTACTTATATGTGATTTTATGTAATATTAGTTATTTAACAAATTAATTATTTTTTTTTAATATTTTTAATAATATTTATTTGTAACTAGTACGTGTGAGTTTGTTTATATGAGATTATTACTATATTAAATATATATTTGGAAATTATTATGCGCAATGCATGAAATAATTTACTCATGTAACTTTATCTCGTACTCTTACACAATAGTTAAAATTATTGAAACAAAATAAGCATAACAAGTTTAGTATTTTGTAAGGAGAATAATAATAGTAATCATATTTAACTTATGAAAGATATAATTATATTTGGTGATCTAATAAACAATATAAATTTAGGGTATGAATGGTGGTAGGTAAATAAGTACATTTTGTTTCGAGATAAATTATGAAATTAGTTGATTCAAATTTATGTTTAGCGAATTTTTAGAGGTAGTACGGATAATAAAGTTAAGATGTTAAATTAATATTAACAAAATATGTGAAGTATTTTATTAGCTCATAATATTGTGCATAAGTTATCATATAGTGTTTTTTGTTATAGGTTTAACAATTATTTGCATAATTTTATTGCATATTACACATCATATCTAATCCTCTCGTCTTTGAATCTTTGTTTTCAAAATCACCTCAAGATACATGTTTTATCAATGATATTTCATCCACCCATATTGTTTTTTGAATTGTTAAATAATTATTTCATTTAAGTTAATATATCTATTTATAGTTTCTACTTATATGTGATTTTATGTAATGGGAGTTATTTAACATATTATTTATTTGTTTTTAATATTTTTAATAATATTTATTCGTACCAAGTACGTGTGAGTTTATTTATATGAGATTATTACTATATTAAATATATATTTGGAAATTATTATGTGCAATGCATGAAATAATTTACTCGTGTAACTTTATCTCGTACTCTTACACAATAGTTAAAATTATTGAAACAAAATAAGCATAACAAGTTTAGTATTTTGTAAGGAGAATAATAATAGTAATCATATTTAACTTATGAAAGATATAATTATATTTGGTGATCTAATAAACAATATAAATTTAGGGTATGAATGGTGGTAGGTAAATGAGTAATTTTTGTTTCGAGATAAATTATGAAATTAGTTGATTCATATTTATGTTTAACGAATTTTTAGAGGTAGTACGGATAATAAAGTTAAGATGTTAAATTAACATTAAGAAAATATATGAAGTATTTTATTAGCTCATAATATTGTGCATAAGTTATCATATAGTGTTTTTTGTTATAGGTTTAACAATTATTTGCATAATTTTGTTGCATATTATACATCATATCTAATCCTCTCGTCTTTGAATCTTTGTTTTCATAATCACCTCAAGATACATGTTTTATCAATGATATTTCATCCACCCATATTTGTTTTTGAATTGTTAAATAATTATTTAATTAAATTTAATATATCTATTTATAGTTTCTACTTATATGTGATTTTATGTAATATTAGTTATTTAACAAATTAATTATTTGTTTTTAATATTTTTAATAATATTTATTTGTAACTAGTACGTGTGAGTTTATTTATATGAGATTATTACTATATTAAATATATATTTGGAAATTATTATGCGCAATGCATGAAATAATTTACTCATGTAACTTTATCTCGTACTCTTACACAATAGTTAAAATTATTGAAACAAAATAAGCATAACAAGTTTAGTATTTTGTAAGGAGAATAATAATAGTAATCATATTTAACTTATGAAAGATATAATTATATTTGGTGATCTAATAAACAATATAAATTTATGGTATGAATGGTGGTAGGTAAATGAGTACTCTTTTTTTCGAGATAAATTATGAAATTAGTTTATTCATATTTATGTTTAGCGAATTTTTAGAGGTAGTACGGATAATAAAGTTAAGATGTTAAATTAATATTAACAAAATATGTGAAATATTTTATTAGCTCATAATATTGTGCATAAGTTATCATATAGTGTTTTTTTATAGGTTTAACAATTATTTGCATAATTTTATTGCATATTACACATCATATCTAATCCGCTCGTCTTTGAATCTTTGTTTCTAAATACCTCAAGATACATGTTTTATCAATTATATTTCATCCACCCATATTTTGTTTTTAATTGTTAAATAATTATTTAATTAAAGTTAATATATCTATTTATAGTTTCTACTTATATGTGATTTTATGTAATGTTAGTTATTTAACATATTATTTATTTGTTTTTAATATTTTTAATAATATTTATTCGTAACTAGTACGTGTGAGTTTATTTATATGAGATTATTACTATATTAAATATATATTTGGAAATTATTATATGCAATGCATGAAATAATTTACTCGTGTAACTTTATCTCGTACTCTTACACAATAGTTAAAATTATTGAAACAAAATAAGCATAACAAGTTTAGTATTTTGTAAGGAGAATAATAATAGTAATCATATTTAACTTATGAAAGATATAATTATATTTGGTGATCTAATAAACAATATAAATTTAGGGTATGAATGGTGGTAGGTAAATGAGTAATTTTTGTTTCGAGATAAATTATGAAATTAGTTGATTCATATTTATGTTTAACGAATTTTTAGAGGTAGTACGGATAATAAAGTTAAGATGTTAAATTAACATTAAGAAAATATATGAAGTATTTTATTAGCTCATAATATTGTGCATAAGTTATCATATAGTGTTTTTTGTTATAGGTTTAACAATTATTTGCATAATTTTATTGCATATTATACATCATATCTAATCCTCTCATCTTTGAATCTTTGTTTTCATAATCACCTCAAGATACATGTTTTATCAATGATATTTCATCCACCCATATTTTTTTTAATTGTTAAATAATTATTTAATTAAATTTAATATATGTATTTATAGTTTCTACTTATATGTGATTTTATGTAATATTAGTTATTTAACAAATTAATTATTTTTTTTTAATATTTTTAATAATATTTATTTGTAACTAGTACGTGTGAGTTTGTTTATATGAGATTATTACTATATTAAATATATATTTGGAAATTATTATGCGCAATGCATGAAATAATTTACTCATGTAACTTTATCTCGTACTCTTACACAATAGTTAAAATTATTGACAAAAAATAAGCATAACAAGTTTCGTATTTTGTAAGGAGAATAATAATAGTAATGATATTTAACTTATGAAATATATAATTATATTTGGTGATCAAATAAACAATATAAATTTAGGGTATGAATGGTGGTAGGTAAATGTGTAATTTTTGTTTCGAGATAAATTATGAAATTAGTTGATTCATATTTATGTTTAACGAATTTTTAGAGGTAGTACGGATAATAAAGTTAAGATGTTAAATTAACATTAAGAAAATATATGAAGTATTTTATTAGCTCATAATATTGTGCATAAGTTATCATATAGTGTTTTTTGTTATAGGTTTAACAATTATTTGCATAATTTTATTGCATATTATACATCATATCTAATCCTCTCATCTTTGAATCTTTGTTTTCATAATCACCTCAAGATACATGTTTTATCAATGATATTTCATCCACCCATATTTTTTTTAATTGTTAAATAATTATTTAATTAAATTTAATATATCTATTTATAGTTTCTACTTATATGTGATTTTATGTAATATTAGTTATTTAACATATTATTTATTTGTTTTTAATATTTTTAATAATATTTATTCGTAACTAGTACGTGTGAGTTTATTTATATGAGATTATTACTATATTAAATATATATTTGGAAATTATTATGTGCAATGCATGAAATAATTTACTCGTGTAACTTTATCTCGTACTCTTACACAATAGTTAAAATTATTGAAACAAAATAAGCATAACAAGTTTAGTATTTTGTAAGGAGAATAATAATAGTAATCATATTTAACTTATGAAAGATATAATTATATTTGGTGATCTAATAAACAATATAAATTTAGGGTACGAATGGTGGTAGGTAAATGAGTAATTTTTGTTTCGAGATAAATTATGAAATTTGTTGATTCATATTTATGTTTAACGAATTTTTAGAGGTAGTACGGATAATAAAGTTAAGATGTTAAATTAACATTAAGAAAATATATGAAGTATTTTATTAGCTCATAATATTGTGCATAAGTTATCATATAGTGTTTTTTGTTATAGGTTTAACAATTATTTGCATAATTTTGTTGCATATTATACATCATATCTAATCCTCTCGTCTTTGAATCTTTGTTTTCATAATCACCTCAAGATACATGTTTTATCAATGATATTTCATCCACCCATATTTGTTTTTGAATTGTTAAATAATTATTTAATTAAATTTAATATATCTATTTATAGTTTCTACTTATATGTGATTTTATGTAATGTTAGTTATTTAACATATTATTTATTTGTTTTTAATATTTTTAATAATATTTATTCGTAACTAGTACGTGTGAGTTTATTTATATGAGATTATTACTATATTAAATATATATTTGGAAATTATTATGTGCAATGCATGAAATAATTTACTCGTGTAACTTTATCTCGTACTCTTACACAATAGTTAAAATTATTGAAACAAAATAAGCATAACAAGTTTAGTATTTTGTAAGGAGAATAATAATAGTAATCATATTTAACTTATGAAAGATATAATTATATTTGGTGATCTAATAAACAATATAAATTTAGGGTATGAATGGTGGTAGGTAAATGAGTAATTTTTGTTTCGAGATAAATTATGAAATTAGTTGATTCATATTTATGTTTAACGAATTTTTAGAGGTAGTACGGATAATAAAGTTAAGATGTTAAATTAACATTAAGAAAATATATGAAGTATTTTATTAGCTCATAATATTGTGCATAAGTTATCATATAGTGTTTTTTGTTATAGGTTTAACAATTATTTGCATAATTTTGTTGCATATTATACATCATATCTAATCCTCTCGTCTTTGAATCTTTGTTTTCATAATCACCTCAAGATACATGTTTTATCAATGATATTTCATCCACCCATATTTGTTTTTGAATTGTTAAATAATTATTTAATTAAATTTAATATATCTATTTATAGTTTCTACTTATATGTGATTTTATGTAATGTTAGTTATTTAACATATTATTTATTTGTTTTTAATATTTTTAATAATATTTATTCGTAACTAGTACGTGTGAGTTTATTTATATGAGATTATTACTATATTAAATATATATTTGGAAATTATTATGTGCAATGCATGAAATAATTTACTCGTGTAACTTTATCTCGTACTCTTACACAATAGTTAAAATTATTGAAACAAAATAAGCATAACAAGTTTAGTATTTTGTAAGGAGAATAATAATAGTAATGATATTAAACTTATGAAAGATATAATTATATTTGGTGATCTAATACACAATATAAATTTATGGTATGAATGGTGGTAGGTAAATGAGTACTCTTTTTTTCGAGATAAATTATGAAATTAGTTGATTCATATTTATGTTTAGCGAATTTTTAGAGGTAGTACGGATAATAAAGTTAAGATGTTAAATTAATATTAACAAAATATGTGAAGTATTTTATTAGCTCATAATATTGTGCATAAGTTATCATATAGTGTTTTTTGTTATAGGTTTAACAATTATTTGCATAATTTTATTGCATATTACACATCATATCTAATCCTCTCGTCTTTGAATCTTTGTTTTCAAAATCACCTCAAGATACATGTTTTATCAATGATATTTCATCCACCCATATTGTTTTTTGAATTGTTAAATAATTATTTCATTTAAGTTAATATATCTATTTATAGTTTCTACTTATATGTGATTTTATGTAATGGGAGTTATTTAACATATTATTTATTTGTTTTTAATATTTTTAATAATATTTATTCGTACCAAGTACGTGTGAGTTTATTTATATGAGATTATTACTATATTAAATATATATTTGGAAATTATTATGTGCAATGCATGAAATAATTTACTCGTGTAACTTTATCTCGTACTCTTACACAATAGTTTAAATTATTGAAACAAAATAAGCATAACAAGTTTAGTATTTTGTAAGGAGAATAATAATAGTAATCATATTTAACTTATGAAAGATATAATTATATTTTGTGATTTAATAAACAATATAAATTTAGGGTACGAATGGTGGTAGGTAAATGAGTAATTTTTGTTTCGAGATAAATTATGAAATTAGTTGATTCAAATTTATGTTTAGCGAATTTTTAGAGGTAGTACGGATAATAAAGTTAAGATGTTAAATTAATATTAACAAAATATGTGAAGTATTTTATTAGCTCATAATATTGTGCATAAGTTATCGTATAGTGTTTTTTGTTATAGGTTTAACAATTATTTGCATAATTTTATTGCATATTACACATCATATCTAATCCTCTCGTCTTTGAAACTTTGTTTTCTAAATCACCTCAAGATACATGTTTTATCAATGATATTTCATCCACCCATATTGTTTTTTAATTGTTAAATAATTATTTAAATAAATTTAATATATCTATTTATAGTTTCTACTTATATGTGATTTTATGTAATGTTAGTTATTTAACATATTATTTATTTGTTTTTAATATTTTTAATAATATTTATTCGTACCTAGTACGTGTGAGTTTATTTATATGAGATTATTACTATATTAAATATATATTTGGAAATTATTATGTGCAATGCATGAAATAATTTACTCGTGTAACTTTATCTCGTACTCTTACACAATAGTTTAAATTATTGAAACAAAATAAGCATAACAAGTTTAGTATTTTGTAAGGAGAATAATAATAGTAATCATATTTAACTTATGAAAGATATAATTATATTTGGTGATCTAATAAACAATATAAATTTAGGGTACGAATGGTGGTAGGTAAATGAGTAATTTTTGTTTCGAGATAAATTATGAAATTAGTTGATTCATATTTATGTTTAGCGAATTTTTAGTGGTAGTACGGATAATAAAGTTAAGATGTTAAATTAACATTAAGAAAATATATGAAGTATTTTATTAGCTCATAATATTGTGCATAAGTTATCATATAGTGTTTTTTGTTATAGGTTTAACAATTATTTGCATAATTTTGTTGCATATTATACATCATATCTAATCCTCTCGTCTTTGAATCTTTGTTTTCATAATCACCTCAAGATACATGTTTTATCAATGATATTTCATCCACCCATATTTGTTTTTGAATTGTTAAATAATTATTTAATTAAATTTAATATATCTATTTATAGTTTCTACTTATATGTGATTTTATGTAATGTTAGTTATTTAACATATTATTTATTTGTTTTTAATATTTTTAATAATATTTATTCGTAACTAGTACGTGTGAGTTTATTTATATGAGATTATTACTATATTAAATATATATTTGGAAATTATTATGTGCAATGCATGAAATAATTTACTCGTGTAACTTTATCTCGTACTCTTACACAATAGTTAAAATTATTGAAACAAAATAAGCATAACAAGTTTAGTATTTTGTAAGGAGAATAATAATAGTAACGATATATAACTTATGAAAGATGTAATTATATTTGGTGATCTAATAAACAATATAAATTTAGGGTATGAATGGTGGTAGGTAAATGAGTAATTTTTGTTTCGAGATAAATTATGAAATTAGTTGATTCATATTTATGTTTAGCGAATTTTTAGTGGTAGTACGGATAATAAAGTTAAGATGTTAAATTAACATTAAGAAAATATATGAAGTATTTTATTAGCTCATAATATTGTGCATAAGTTATCATATAGTGTTTTTTGTTATAGGTTTAACAATTATTTGCATAATTTTATTGCATATTACACATCATATCTAATCCTCTCGTCTTTGAAACTTTGTTTTCTAAATCACCTCAAGATACATGTTTTATCAATGATATTTCATCCACCCATATTGTTTTTAATTGTTAAATAATTATTTAATTAAATTTAATATATCTATTTATAGTTTCTACTTATATGTGATTTTATGTAATGTTAGTTATTTAACATATTATTTATTTGTTTTTAATATTTTTAATAATATTTATTCGTACCTAGTACGTGTGAGTTTATTTATATGAGATTATTACTATATTAAATATATATTTGGAAATTATTATGTGCAATGCATGAAATAATTTACTCGTGTAACTTTATCTCGTACTCTTACACAATAGTTTAAATTATTGAAACAAAATAAGCATAACAAGTTTAGTATTTTGTAAGGAGAATAATAATAGTAACGATATATAACTTATGAAAGATGTAATTATATTTGGTGATCTAAGAAACAATATAAATTTAGGGTACGAATGGTGGTAGGTAAATGAGTAATTTTTGTTTCGAGATAAATTATGAAATTAGTTGATTCAAATTTATGTTTAGCGAATTTTTAGAGGTAGTACGGATAATAAAGTTAAGATGTTAAATTAATATTAACAAAATATGTGAAGTATTTTATTAGCTCATAATATTGTGCATAAGTTATCATATAGTGTTTTTTGTTATAGGTTTAACAATTATTTGCATAATTTTATTGCATATTACACATCATATCTAATCCTCTCGTCTTTGAAACTTTGTTTTCTAAATCACCTCAAGATACATGTTTTATCAATGATATTTCATCCACCCATATTGTTTTTTAATTGTTAAATAATTATTTAAATAAATTTAATATATCTATTTATAGTTTCTACTTATATGTGATTTTATGTAATGTTAGTTATTTAACATATTATTTATTTGTTTTTAATATTTTTAATAATATTTATTCGTACCTAGTACGTGTGAGTTTATTTATACGAGATTATTACTATATTAAATATATATTTGGAAATTATTATGTGCAATGCATGAAATAATTTACTCGTGTAACTTTATCTCGTACTCTTACACAATAGTTTAAATTATTGAAACAAAATAAGCATAACAAGTTTAGTATTTTGTAAGGAGAATAATAATAGTAATCATATTTAACTTATGAAAGATATAATTATATTTGGTGATCTAATAAACAATATAAATTTAGGGTACGAATGGTGGTAGGTAAATGAGTAATTTTTGTTTCGAGATAAATTATGAAATTAGTTGATTCATATTTATGTTTAGCGAATTTTTAGTGGTAGTACGGATAATAAAGTTAAGATGTTAAATTAATATTAAGAAAATATGTGAAGTATTTTATTAGCTCATAATATTGTGCATAAGTTATCATATAGTGTTTTTTGTTATAGGTTTAACAATTATTTGCATAATTTTATTGCATATTACACATCATATCTAATCCTCTCGTCTTTGAATCTTTGTTTTCAAAATCACCTCAAGATACATGTTTTATCAATGATATTTCATCCACCCATATTGTTTTTTGAATTGTTAAATAATTATTTCATTTTATTTAATATATCTATTTATAGTTTCTACTTATATGTGATTTTATGTAATGGGAGTTATTTAACATATTATTTATTTGTTTTTAATATTTTTAATAATATTTATTCGTACCTAGTACGTGTGAGTTTATTTATATGAGATTATTACTATATTAAATATATATTTGGAAATTATTATGTGCAATGCATGAAATAATTTACTCGTGTAACTTTATCTCGTACTCTTACACAATAGTTAAAATTATTGAAACAAAATAAGCATAACAAGTTTAGTATTTTGTAAGGAGAATAATAATAGTAACGATATATAACTTATGAAAGATGTAATTATATTTGGTGATCTAATAAACAATATAAATTTAGGGTATGAATGGTGGTAGGTAAATGAGTAATTTTTGTTTCGAGATAAATTATGAAATTAGTTGATTCATATTTATGTTTAGCGAATTTTTAGAGGTAGTACGGATAATAAAGTTAAGATGTTAAATTAATATTAACAAAATATGTGAAGTATTTTATTAGCTCATAATATTGTGCATAAGTTATCATATAGTGTTTTTTGTTATAGGTTTAACAATTATTTGCATAATTTTATTGCATATTACACATCATATCTAATCCTCTCGTCTTTGAATCTTTGTTTTCAAAATCACCTCAAGATACATGTTTTATCAATGATATTTCATCCACCCATATTTTTTTGTGAATTGTTAAATAATTATTGAATTAAATTTAATATATCTATTTATAGTTTCTACTTATATGTGATTTTATGTAATGTTAGTTATTTAACATATTATTTATTTGTTTTTAATATTTTTAATAATATTTATTCGTAACTAGTACGTGTGAGTTTATTTATATGAGATTATTACTATATTAAATATATATTTGGAAATTATTATGTGCAATGCATGAAATAATTTACTCGTGTAACTTTATCTCGTACTCTTACACAATAGTTAAAATTATTGAAACAAAATAAGCATAACAAGTTTAGTATTTTGTAAGGAGAATAATAATAGTAACGATATATAACTTATGAAAGATGTAATTATATTTGGTGATCTAATAAACAATATAAATTTAGGGTATGAATGGTGGTAGGTAAATGAGTAATTTTTGTTTCGAGATAAATTATGAAATTAGTTGATTCATATTTATGTTTAGCGAATTTTTAGTGGTAGTACGGATAATAAAGTTAAGATGTTAAATTAATATTAACAAAATATGTGAAGTATTTTATTAGCTCATAATATTGTGCATAAGTTATCATATAGTGTTTTTTGTTATAGGTTTAACAATTATTTGCATATTTTTATTGCATATTACACATCATCTGTAATCCTCTCGTCTTTGAATCTTTGTTTTCTAAATCACTTCAAGATACATGTTTTATCCATGATATTTCATCCACCCACATTTTTTTTTGAATTGTTAAATAATTATTTCATTTAAGTTAATATATCTATTTATAGTTTCTACTTATATGTGATTTTATGTAATGGGAGTTATTTAACATATTATTTATTTGTTTTTAATATTTTTAATAATATTTATTCGTACCAAGTACGTGTGAGTTTATTTATATGAGATTATTACTATATTAAATATATATTTGGAAATTATTATGTGCAATGCATGAAATAATTTACTCGTGTAACTTTATCTCGTACTCTTACACAATAGTTTAAATTATTGAAACAAAATAAGCATAACAAGTTTAGTATTTTGTAAGGAGAATAATAATAGTAACGATATATAACTTATGAAAGATGTAATTATATTTGGTGATCTAAGAAACAATATAAATTTAGGGTACGAATGGTGGTAGGTAAATGAGTAATTTTTGTTTCGAGATAAATTATGAAATTAGTTGATTCATATTTATGTTTAGCGAATTTTTAGTGGTAGTACGGATAATAAAGTTAAGATGTTAAATTAATATTAACAAAATATGTGAAGTATTTTATTAGCTCATAATATTGTGCATAAGTTATCATATAGTGTTTTTTTATAGGTTTAACAATTATTTGCATATTTTTATTGCATATTACACATCATCTGTAATCCTCTCGTCTTTGAATCTTTGTTTTCTAAATCACCTCAAGATACATGTTTTATCCATGATATTTCATCCACCCATATTTTGTTTTGAATTGTTAAATAATTATTTCATTTAAGTTAATATATCTATTTATAGTTTCTACTTATATGTGATTTTATGTAATGGGAGTTATTTAACATATTATTTATTTGTTTTTAATATTTTTAATAATATTTATTCGTACCAAGTACGTGTGAGTTTATTTATATGAGATTATTACTATATTAAATATATATTTGGAAATTATTATGTGCAATGCATGAAATAATTTACTCGTGTAACTTTATCTCGTACTCTTACACAATAGTTAAAATTATTGAAACAAAATAAGCATAACAAGTTTAGTATTTTGTAAGGAGAATAATAATAGTAATCATATTTAACTTATGAAAGATATAATTATATTTGGTGATCTAATAAACAATATAAATTTAGGGTATGAATGGTGGTAGGTAAATGAGTACATTTTGTTTCGAGATAAATTATGAAATTAGTTGATTCAAATTTATGTTTAGCGAATTTTTAGAGGTAGTACGGATAATAAAGTTAAGATGTTAAATTAATATTAACAAAATATGTGAAGTATTTTATTAGCTCATAATATTGTGCATAAGTTATCATATAGTGTTTTTTGTTATAGGTTTAACAATTATTTGCATAATTTTATTGCATATTACACATCATATCTAATCCTCTCGTCTTTGAAACTTTGTTTTCTAAATCACCTCAAGATACATGTTTTATCAATGATATTTCATCCACCCATATTTTTTTTAATTGTTAAATAATTATTTCATTTAAGTTAATATATCTATTTATAGTTTCTACTTATATGTGATTTTATGTAATGTTAGTTATTTAACATATTATTTATTTGTTTTTAATATTTTTAATAATATTTATTCGTAACTAGTACGTGTGAGTTTATTTATATGAGATTATTACTATATTAAATATATATTTGGAAATTATTATGTGCAATGCATGAAATAATTTACTCGTGTAACTTTATCTCGTACTCTTACACAATAGTTAAAATTATTGAAACAAAATAAGCATAACAAGTTTAGTATTTTGTAAGGAGAATAATAATAGTAACGATATTTAACTTATGAAAGATATAATTATATTTGGTGATCTAATAAACAATATAAATTTAGGGTATGAATGGTGGTAGGTAAATGAGTAATTTTTGTTTCGAGATAAATTATGAAATTAGTTGATTCATATTTATGTTTAGCGAATTTTTAGAGGTAGTACGGATAATAAAGTTAAGATGTTAAATTAATATTAACAAAATATGTGATTTATTTTATTAGCTCATAATATTGTGCATAAGTTATCATATAGTGTTTTTTTATAGGTTTAACAATTATTTGCATATTTTTATTGCATATTACACATCATCTGTAATCCTCTCGTCTTTGAATCTTTGTTTTCTAAATCACTTCAAGATACATGTTTTATCAATGATATTTCATCCACCCACATTTTTTTTTGAATTGTTAAATAATTATTTCATTTAAGTTAATATATCTATTTATAGTTTCTACTTATATGTGATTTTATGTAATGGGAGTTATTTAACATATTATTTATTTGTTTTTAATATTTTTAATAATATTTATTCGTACCAAGTACGTGTGAGTTTATTTATATGAGATTATTACTATATTAAATATATATTTGGAAATTATTATGTGCAATGCATGAAATAATTTACTCGTGTAACTTTATCTCGTACTCTTACACAATAGTTAAAATTATTGAAACAAAATAAGCATAACAAGTTTAGTATTTTGTAAGGAGAATAATAATAGTAATGATATTTAACTTATGAAAGATATAATTATATTTGGTGATCTAATAAACAATATAAATTTAGGGTATGAATGGTGGTAGGTAAATGAGTAATTTTTGTTTCGAGATAAATTATGAAATTAGTTGATTCATATTTATGTTTAGCGAATTTTTAGAGGTAGTACGGATAATAAAGTTAAGATGTTAAATTAATATTAACAAAATATGTGAAGTATTTTATTAGCTCATAATATTGTGCATAAGTTATCATATAGTGTTTTTTGTTATAGGTTTAACAATTATTTGCATAATTTTATTGCATATTACACATCATCTCTAATCCTCTCGTCTTTGAATCTTTGTTTTCTAAATCACCTCAAGATACATGTTTTATCAATGATATTTCATCCACCCATATTTTGTTTTTGAATTTTTAAATAATTATTTCATTCAATTTAATATATCTATTTATAGTTTCTACTTATATTTGATTTTATGTATTGTGAGTTATTTAACATATTATTTATTTGTTTTTAACATTTTTAATAATATTTATTCGTAACTAGTACGTGTGATTTTATTTATATGAGATTATTACTATATTAAATATATATTTGGAAATTATTATGTGCAATGCATGAAATAATTTACTCGTGTAACTTTATCTCGTACTCTTACACAATAGTTAAAATTATTGAAACAAAATAAGCATAACAAGTTTAGTATTTTGTAAGGAGAATAATAATAGTAATCATATATAACTTATGAAAGATATAATTATATTTGGTGATCTAATAAACAATATAAATTTAGGGTACGAATGGTGGTAGGTAAATGATTAGTTTTTGTTTCGAGATAAATTATGAAATTAGTGGATTCATATTTATGTTTAGCGAATTTTTAGTGGTAGTACGGATAATAAAGTTAAGATGTTAAATTAATATTAACAAAATATGTGATTTATTTTATTAGCTCATAATATTGTGCATAAGTTATCATATAGTGTTTTTTTATAGGTTTAACAATTATTTGCATATTTTTATTGCATATTACACATCATCTGTAATCCTCTCGTCTTTGAATCTTTGTTTTCTAAATCACTTCAAGATACATGTTTTATCCATGATATTTCATCCACCCACATTTTTTTTTGAATTGTTAAATAATTATTTCATTTAAGTTAATATATCTATTTATAGTTTCTACTTATATGTGATTTTATGTAATGGGAGTTATTTAACATATTATTTATTTGTTTTTAATATTTTTAATAATATTTATTCGTACCAAGTACGTGTGAGTTTATTTATATGAGATTATTACTATATTAAATATATATTTGGAAATTATTATGTGCAATGCATGAAATAATTTACTCGTGTAACTTTATCTCGTACTCTTACACAATAGTTAAAATTATTGAAACAAAATAAGCATAACAAGTTTAGTATTTTGTAAGGAGAATAATAATAGTAATCATATTTGACTTATGAAAGATATAATTATATTTGGTGATCTAATAAACAATATAAATTTAGGGTATGAATGGTGGTAGGTAAATGAGTAATTTTTGTTTCGAGATAAATTATGAAATTAGTTGATTCATATTTATGTTTAGCGAATTTTTAGAGGTAGTACGGATAATAAAGTTAAGATGTTAAATTATTATTAACAAAATATGTGAAGTATTTTATTAGCTCATAATATTGTGCATAAGTTATCATATAGTGTTTTTTGTTATAGGTTTAACAATTATTTGCATAATTTTATTGCATATTACACATCATCTCTAATCCTCTCGTCTTTGAATCTTTGTTTTCTAAATCACCTCAAGATACATGTTTTATCAATGATATTTCATCCACCCATATTTTTTTTGAATTGTTAAATAATTATTTCATTCAATTTAATATATCTATTTATAGTTTCTACTTATATGTGATTTTATGTAATGGGAGTTATTTAACATATTATTTATTTGTTTTTAATATTTTTAATAATATTTATTCGTACCTAGTACGTGTGAGTTTATTTATATGAGATTATTATTATATTAAATATATATTGGAAATTATTATGTGCAATGCATGAAATAATTTAATCGTGTAACTTTATCACGTACTGTTACACAATAGTTAAAATTATTGAAACAAAATAAGCATAACAAGTTTAGTATTTTGTAAGGAGAATAATAATAGTAATGATATTTAACTTATGAAAGATATAATTATATTTGGTGATCTAATAAACAATATAAATTTATGGTATGAATGGTGGTAGGTAAATGAGTAATTTTTGTTTCGAGATAAATTATGAAATTAGTTGATTCATATTTATGTTTAGCGAATTTTTAGAGGTAGTACGGATAATAAAGTTAAGATGTTAAATTATTATTAACAAAATATGTGAAGTATTTTATTAGCTCATAATATTGTGCATAAGTTATCATATAGTGTTTTTTGTTATAGGTTTAACAATTATTTGCATAATTTTATTGCATATTACACATCATCTCTAATCCTCTCGTCTTTGAATCTTTGTTTTCTAAATCACCTCAAGATACATGTTTTATCAATGATATTTCATCCACCCATATTTTTTTTGAATTGTTAAATAATTATTTCATTCAATTTAATATATCTATTTATAGTTTCTACTTATATGTGATTTTATGTAATGGGAGTTATTTAACATATTATTTATTTGTTTTTAATATTTTTAATAATATTTATTCGTACCAAGTACGTGTGAGTTTATTTATATGAGATTATTACTATATTAAATATATATTTGGAAATTATTATGTGCAATGCATGAAATAATTTACTCGTGTAACTTTATCTCGTACTCTTACACAATAGTTAAAATTATTGAAACAAAATAAGCATAACAAGTTTAGTATTTTGTAAGGAGAATAATAATAGTAATGAAATTTAACTTATGAAAGATATAATTATATTTGGTGATCTAATAAACAATATAAATTTAGGGTACGAATGGTGGTAGGTAAATGATTAGTTTTTGTTTCGAGATAAATTATGAAATTAGTGGATTCATATTTATGTTTAGCGAATTTTTAGTGGTAGTACGGATAATAAAGTTAAGATGTTAAATTAATATTAACAAAATATGTGATTTATTTTATTAGCTCATAATATTGTGCATAAGTTATCATATAGTGTTTTTTTATAGGTTTAACAATTATTTGCATATTTTTATTGCATATTACACATCATCTGTAATCCTCTCGTCTTTGAATCTTTGTTTTCTAAATCACCTCAAGATACATGTTTTATCAATGATATTTCATCCACCCACATTTTTTTTGAATTGTTAAATAATTATTTCATTTAAGTTAATATATCTATTTATAGTTTCTACTTATATGTGATTTTATGTAATGGGAGTTATTTAACATATTATTTATTTGTTTTTAATATTTTTAATAATATTTATTCGTACCAAGTACGTGTGAGTTTATTTATATGAGATTATTACTATATTAAATATATATTTGGAAATTATTATGTGCAATGCATGAAATAATTTACTCGTGTAACTTTATCACGTACTCTTACACAATAGTTAAAATTATTGAAACAAAATAAGCATAACAAGTTTAGTATTTTGCAAGGAGAATAATAATAGTAATGAAATTTAACTTATGAAAGATATAATTATATTTGGTGATCTAATAAACAATATAAATTTAGGGTATGAATGGTGGTAGGTAAATGAGTAATTTTTGTTTCGAGATAAATTATGAAATTAGTTGATTCATATTTATGTTTAGCGAATTTTTAGAGGTAGTACGGATAATAAAGTTAAGATGTTAAATTAATATTAACAAAATATGTGAAGTATTTTATTAGCTCATAATATTGTGCATAAGTTATCATATAGTGTTTTTTGTTATAGGTTTAACAATTATTTGCATAATTTTATTGCATATTACACATCATATCTAATCCTCTCGTCTTTGAAACTTTGTTTTCTAAATCACCTCAAGATACATGTTTTATCAATGATATTTCATCCACCCATATTTTTTTTAATTGTTAAATAATTATTTCATTTAAGTTAATATATCTATTTATAGTTTCTACTTATGTGTGATTTTATGTAATGTTAGTTATTTAATATATTATTTATTTGTTTTTAATATTTTTAATAATATTTATTCGTACCTAGTACGTGTGAGTTTATTTATAAGAGATTATTACTATATTAAATATATATTTGGAAATTATTATGTGCAATGCATGAAATAATTTACTCGTGTAACTTTATCACGTACTCTTACACAATAGTTAAAATTATTGAAACAAAATAAGCATAACAAGTTTAGTATTTTGCAAGGAGAATAATAATAGTAATGAAATTTAACTTATGAAAGATATAATTATATTTGGTGATCTAATGAACAATAAAAATTTATGGTATGAATGGTGGTAGGTAAATGAGTAATTTTTGTTTCGAGATAAATTATGAAATTAGTTGATTCATATTTATGTTTAGCGAATTTTTAGAGGTAGTACGGATAATAAAGTTAAGATGTTAAATTATTATTAACAAAATATGTGAAGTATTTTATTATCTCATGATATTGTGTATAAGTTATCATATAGTATTTTTTGTTATAGGTTTAACAATTATTTGTATAATTTTATTGCATATTACACATCATCTCAAATCCTCTCGTCTTTGAATCTTTGTTTTCTAAATCACCTCAAGATACATGTTTTATCAATGATATTTCATCCACCCATATTTGTTTTTTGAATTTTTAAATAATTATTTCATTTAATTTAATATATCTATTTATAGTTTCTACTTATATGTGATTTTATGTAATGTTAGTTATTTAACATATTATTTATTTGTTTTTAACATTTTTAATAACATTTATTCGTAACTAGTACGTGTGAGTTCCTTTATATGAGATTTTTACTATATTAAATATATATTTGGAAATTATTATGTGCAATGCATGAAATAATTTACTCGTATAACTTTATCACGTACTCTTACACAATAGTTCAAATTATTGAAACAAAATAAGCATAACAAGTTTAGTATTTTGCAAAGAGAATAATAATAGTAATGAAATTTAACTTATGAAAGATATAATTATATTTGGTGATCTAATGAACAATAAAAATTTATTGTATGAATGGTGGTAGGTAAATGAGTAATTTTTGTTTCGAGAAAAATTATGAAACTCGTTGATTCATATTTATGTTTAGCGAATTTTTAGAGGTAGTACGAATAATAAAGTTAAGATGTTAAATTATTATTAACAAAATATGTGAAGTATTTTATTATCTCATGATATTGTGTATAAGTTATCATATAGTGTTTTTTGTTATAGGTTTAACAATTATTTGTATAATTTTATTGCATATTACACATCATCTCAAATCCTCTCGTCTTTGAATCTTTGTTTTCTAAATCACCTCAATATACATGTTTTATCAATGATATTTCATCCACCCATATTTTGTTTTGAATTGTTAAATAATTATTTCATTTAATTTAATATATCTATTTATAATTTCTACTTATATGTTATTTTATGTAATGTTAGTTATTTAACATATTATTTATTTGTTTTTAACATTTTTAATTATATTTATTCGTAACTAGTACGTGTGAGTTCCTTTATATGAGATTTTTACTATATTAAATATATATTTGGAAATTATTATGTGCAATGCATGAAATAATTTACTCGTGTAACTTTATCACGTACTCTTACACAATAGTTAAAATTATTGAAACAAAATAAGCATAACAAGTTTAGTATTTTGCAAGGAGAATAATAATAGTAATGAAATTTAACTTATGAAAGATATAATTATATTTGGTGATCTAATGAACAATAAAAATTTATGGTATGAATGGTGGTAGGTAAATGAGTAATTTTTGTTTCGAGAAAAATTATGAAACTAGTTGATTCATAGTTATGTTTAGCGAATTTTTAGAGGTAGTACGAATAATAAATTTAAGATGTTAAATTATTATTAACAAAATATGTGAAGTATTTTATTATCTCTTGATATTGTGTATAAGTTATCATATAGTGTTTTTTGTTATAGGTTTAACAATTATTTGTATAATTTTATTGTATATTACACATAATCTCAAATCCTCTCGTCTTTGAATCTTTGTTTTCTAAATCACCTCAAGATACATGTTTTATCAATGATATTTCATCCACCCATATTTGTTTTTTGAATTTTTAAATAATTATTTCATTTAATTTAATATATCTATTTATAGTTTCTACTTATATGTGATTTTATGTAATTTTAGTTATTTAATATATCATTTATTTGTTTTTAACAATTTTAATAACATTTATTCGTAACTAGTACGTGTGAGTTCCTTTATATGAGATTTTTACTATATTAAATATATATTTGGAAATTATTATGTGCAATGCATGAAATAATTTACTCGTGTAACTTTATCACGAACTCTTACACAATAGTTAAAATTATTGAAACAAAATAAGCATAACAAGTTTAGTATTTTGCAAGGAGAATAATAATAGTAATGAAATTTAACTTATGAAAGATATAATTATATTTGGTGATCTAATGAACAATAAAAATTTATGGTATGAATGGTGGTAGGTAAATGAGTAATTTTTGTTTCGAGAAAAATTATGAAACTCGTTGATTCATATTTAAATTTAGCGAATTTTTAGAGGTAGTACGGATAATAAAGTTAAGATGTTAAATTATTATTAACAAAATATGTGAAGTATTTTATTATCTCATGATATTGTGTATAAGTTATCATATAGTATTTTTTGTTATAGGTTTAACAATTATTTGTATAATTTTATTGTATATTACACATAATCTCAAATCCTCTCGTCTTTGAATCTTTGTTTTCTAAATCACCTCAAGATACATGTTTTATCAATGATATTTCATCCACCCATATTTGTTTTTTGAATTTTTAAATAATTATTTCATTTAATTTAATATATCTATTTATAGTTTCTACTTATATGTGATTTTATGTAATTTTAGTTATTTAATATATCATTTATTTGTTTTTAACAATTTTAATAACATTTATTCGTAACTAGTACGTGTGAGTTCCTTTATATGAGATTTTTACTATATTAAATATATATTTGGAAATTATTATGTGCAATGCATGAAATAATTTACTCGTGTAACTTTATCACGTACTCTTACACAATAGTTAAAATTATTGAAACAAAATAAGCATAACAAGTTTAGTATTTTGCAAAGAGAATAATAATAGTAATGAAATTTAACTTATGAAAGATATAATTATATTTGGTGATCTAATGAACAATAAAAATTTATCGTATGAATGGTGGTAGGTAAATGATTGATTTTTTTTTCGAGAAAAATTATGAAACTCGTTGATTCATATTTATGTTTAGTGAATTTTTAGAGGTAGTACGTATAATAAAGTTAAGATGTTAAATTATTATTAACAAAATATGTGAAGTATTTTATTAACTCATAATATTATTCATAAATTATCATGTAGTGTTTTTTGTTATAGGTTTAACAATTATTTTTATAATTTTATTGCATATTACACATCATCTCAAATCCTCTCGTCTTTGAATCATTGTTTTCTAAATCACCTCAAGATACATGTTTTATCAATGATATTTCATCCACCCATATTTGTTTTTTGAATTTTTAAATAATTATTTCATTTAATTTAATATATCTATTTATAGTTTCTACTTATATGTGATTTTATGTAATTTTAGTTATTTAATATATTATTTATTTGTTTTTAACAATTTTAATAACATTTATTCGTAACTAGTACGTGTGAGTTCCTTTATATGAGATTTTTACTATATTAAATATATATTTGGAAATTATTATGTGCAATGCATGAAATAATTTACTCGTGTAACTTTATCACGTACTCTTACACAATAGTTAAAATTATTGAAACAAAATAAGCATAACAAGTTTAGTATTTTGCAAGGAGAATAATAATAGTAATGAAATTTAACTTATGAAAGATATAATTATATTTGGTGATCTAATGAACAATAAAAATTTATGGTATGAATGGTGGTAGGTAAATGAGTAATTTTTGTTTCGAGAAAAATTATGAAACTCGTTGATTCATATTTATGTTTAGCGAATTTTTAGAGGTAGTACGTATAATAAAGTTAAGATGTTAAATTATTATTAACAAAATATGTGAAGTATTTTATTATCTCATGATATTGTGTATAAGTTATCATATAGTGTTTTTTGTTATAGGTTTAACAATTATTTGTATAATTTTATTGCATATTACACATCATCTCAAATCCTCTCGTCTTTGAATCTTTGTTTTCTAAATCACCTCAAGATACATGTTTTATCAATGATATTTCATCCACCCATATTTGTTTTTTGAATTTTTAAATAATTATTTCATTTAATTTAATATATCTATTTATAGTTTCTACTTATATGTGATTTTATGTAATTTTAGTTATTTAATATATCATTTATTTGTTTTTAACAATTTTAATAACATTTATTCGTAACTAGTACGTGTGAGTTCCTTTATATGAGATTTTTACTATATTAAATATATATTTGGAAATTATTATGTGCAATGCATGAAATAATTTACTCGTGTAACTTTATCACGTACTCTTACACAATAGTTAAAATTATTGAAACAAAATAAGCATAACAAGTTTAGTATTTTGCAAAGAGAATAATAATAGTAATGAAATTTAACTTATGAAAGATATAATTATATTTGGTGATCTAATGAACAATAAAAATTTATTGTATGAATGGTGGTAGGTAAATGAGTAATTTTTGTTTCGAGAAAAATTATGAAACTCGTTGATTCATATTTATGTTTAGTGAATTTTTAGAGGTAGTACGTATAATAAAGTTAAGATGTTAAATTATTATTAACAAAATATGTGAAGTATTTTATTAACTCATAATATTGTTCATAAGTTATCATATAATGTTTTTTGTTATAGGTTTACCAATTATTTGTATAATTTTATTGCATATTACACATCATCTCAAATCCTCTCGTCTTTGAATCTTTGTTTTCTAAATCACCTCAAGATACATGTTTTATCAATGATATTTCATCCACCCATATTTGTTTTTTGAATTTTTAAATAATTATTTCATTTAATTTAATATATCTATTTATAGTTTCTACTTATATGTGATTTTATGTAATGTTAGTTATTTAACATATTATTTATTTGTTTTTAACATTTTTAATAACATTTATTCGTAACTAGTACGTGTGAGTTCCTTTATATGAGATTTTTACTATATTAAATATATATTTGGAAATTATTATGTGCAATGCATGAAATAATTTACTCGTGTAACTTTATCACGTACTCTTACACAATAGTTAAAATTATTGAAACAAAATAAGCATAACAAGTTTAGTATTTTGCAAAGAGAATAATAATAGTAATGAAATTTAACTTATGAAAGATATAATTATATTTGGTGATCTAATGAACAATAAAAATTTATCGTATGAATGGTGGTAGGTAAATGATTGATTTTTTTTTCGAGAAAAATTATGAAACTCGTTGATTCATATTTATGTTTAGTGAATTTTTAGAGGTAGTACGTATAATAAAGTTAAGATGTTAAATTATTATTAACAAAATATGTGAATTATTTTATTAACTCATAATATTGTTCATAAGTTATCATATAATGTTTTTTGTTATAGGTTTACCAATTATTTGTATAATTTTATTGCATATTACACATCATCTCAAATCCTCTCGTCTTTGAATCTTTGTTTTCGAAATCACCTCAATATACATGTTTTATCAATGATATTTCATCCACCCATATTTTGTTTTGAATTGTTAAATAATTATTTCATTTAATTTAATATATCTATTTATAATTTCTACTTATATGTTATTTTATGTAATGTTAACATATTATTTATTTGTTTTTAACATTTTTAATTATATTTATTCGTAACTAGTACGTGTGAGTTCCTTTATATGAGATTTTTACTATATTAAATATATATTTGGAGATTATTATGTGCAATGCATGAAATAATTTACTCGTGTAACTTTATCACGTACTCTTACACAATAGTTAAAATTATTGAAACAAAATAAGCATAACAAGTTTAGTATTTTGCAAAGAGAATAATAATAGTAATGAAATTTAACTTATGAAAGATATAATTATATTTGGTGATCTAATGAACAATAAAAATTTATCGTATGAATGGTGGTAGGTAAATGATTGATTTTTTTTTCGAGAAAAATTATGAAACTCGTTGATTCATATTTATGTTTAGTGAATTTTTAGAGGTAGTACGTATAATAAAGTTAAGATGTTAAATTATTATTAACAAAATATGTGAATTATTTTATTAACTCATAATATTGTTCATAAGTTATCATATAATGTTTTTTGTTATAGGTTTACCAATTATTTGTATAATTTTATTGCATATTACACATCATCTCAAATCCTCTCGTCTTTGAATCTTTGTTTTCTAAATCACCTCAAGATACATGTTTTATCAATGATATTTCATCCACCCATATTTGTTTTTTGAATTTTTAAATAATTATTTCATTTAATTTAATATATCTATTTATAGTTTCTACTTATATGTGATTTTATGTAATGTTAGTTATTTAACATATTATTTATTTGTTTTTAACATTTTTAATTATATTTATTCGTAACTAATATGTGTGAGTTCCTTTATATGAGATTTTTACTATATTAAATATATATTTGGAAATTATTATGTGCAATGCATGAAATAATTTACTCGTGTAACTTTATCACGTACTCTTACACAATAGTTAAAATTATTGAAACAAAATAAGCATAACAAGTTTAGTATTTTGCAAAGAGAATAATAATAGTAATGAAATTTAACTTATGAAAGATATAATTATATTTGGTGATCTAATGAACAATAAAAATTTATCGTATGAATGGTGGTAGGTAAATGATTGATTTTTTTTTCGAGAAAAATTATGAAACTCGTTGATTCATATTTATGTTTAGTGAATTTTTAGAGGTAGTACGTATAATAAAGTTAAGATGTTAAATTATTATTAACAAAATATGTGAATTATTTTATTAACTCATAATATTGTTCATAAGTTATCATATAATGTTTTTTGTTATAGGTTTACCAATTATTTGTATAATTTTATTGCATATTACACATCATCTCAAATCCTCTCGTCTTTGAATCTTTGTTTTCTAAATCACCTCAATATACATGTTTTATCAATGATATTTCATCCACCCATATTTTGTTTTGAATTGTTAAATAATTATTTCATTTAATTTAATATATCTATTTATAATTTCTACTTATATGTTATTTTATGTAATGTTAACATATTATTTATTTGTTTTTAACATTTTTAATTATATTTATTCGTAACTAATATGTGTGAGTTCCTTTATATGAGATTTTTACTATATTAAATATATATTTGGAAATTATTATGTGCAATGCATGAAATAATTTACTCGTGTAACTTTATCACGTACTCTTACACAATAGTTAAAATTATTGAAACAAAATAAGCATAACAAGTTTAGTATTTTGCAAAGAGAATAATAATAGTAATGAAATTTAACTTATGAAAGATATAATTATATTTGGTGATCTAATGAACAATAAAAATTTATTGTATGAATGGTGGTAGGTAAATGAGTAATTTTTGTTTCGAGAAAAATTATGAAACTCGTTGATTCATATTTATGCAATAAAATTATGCAAATAATTGTTAAACCAATACCAAAAACACTATATGATAATTTATGCATTATATTATGAGGTAATAAAATAATTCACATATTTTCTTAATATATATAAAACTTTTTAATTTTATAATATGTACAACCGCTAATGTATATTTAATATAATAATAATCTCATATAAATAAACTGTCACGTATTATAGTTAATAATAAATATTATTAAAAATTTAAAAACAAATAAATAAATTATAAAGTGTTTCCTTTTTATTTAAATAACTCTTTTAAATAAAATTACATATAAATAGAAAAATAAATAAATATATTAAATTGAATGAATTAATTAAATTAAATGAAATTACCCATGGGTTAAGTAACATGGCGTGAATCATGATGACATCACCCCTTTGGTTTTTGTCAATTAATTTTTTCTTCAATTTTTCAACCAAACAATAATTAAAAAAATAATAGAAATGAAAATGAATAGTACAAACAACAAGTTACGAAAATAGTGAGCTAAATATCTCTTGGAAAAAAATGAAAACAAAAATCAAGAATGAAAGAAAATGAAAAGGAAAAATAAACTTCAAAAAATGCAAAAGAGGAACTAAAAATGGAAAAAAGATAAAAGGTAGCAATGAAAATGAAGTGAAATGAAGAACCAGATTAAGCGATTAACAAAAGGAAAACAAAAAATGAACAAAAAAATAAATGAAATCTTGAAAGAAGAACAGAAGCTGAAAATTGAGACGTGAGAAAACGTTTGAAAATAGCGTGACTTCTTCTAGAACAAAACTGTAAATTGGTAAATAAGTGAGAAATGACGTGATTTCTCCAAGGAAGACGTCAGTTAACAAAACAAAAAAGAAAATGAAACAAGTAACGAACCTTGAATAAGAGGGGCTGAAAAGAATGAATCAAGAACAACAGTTGGAAAGTGAGCGAGGAATTTCGTGAACGTTAAAAAATGACCTAAAGAGAAGAAACAAAGCAAGAACGAGGACTGGGAAAACGAACCAGAAAGGGTATGTATGAGCAGAAGAATTGAAAGAAAAGAATTTCATGAACGTTAAAAAAATGACATGAAGAGAAGAAACAAAGTAAGAACGAGGACTGGGAAAACAAACCATAAAAAGGGCGTGCATAAGCAGAAGAATTGAAAGCAATATTGGGAAATGGGAAGTGCGGTGAGCAAAATAATGGGTTTCACAAATAATGAGTTGATATATATTCATAAAATAATAAAGGATAATAATGTAAATTACATATACCCAAAACGAAAGCATTTTTCTACTTATGAAAAAAAATGTTATTTACACTATAAAAAGTCTATAATGAGTAATTAATTGAATTAATTTAATTATATTTACTATAAATTTTAATTTTTCAAACAAAATATCAACTAAACAATTATAATTACCCAAATTAAAAGCCCATTTAATTCTGATATCTCTAAAAACGCTATAGAGAACATATTAATGAAAACAAAACAAAGACACAAATAAAGAGAAAAACAATAGAAAGAAAGAAAGTAATAAATACAAAACATACAACAGAAAAAATATATATATAAATCATCTTTTAAAAACATAAACAACAATAAAAACTAAGAAATACAAGCATTAAAAAATATAAAACAATTACAACAAAGCATACCTAAAAAAATGTTATTTTGTGTCTGAAAAATAAAGATTCAGACAAAATTTTAAAAAAGAAACAAAAGCAATAAAATACTATAACAAATAACTAAATAAAAAAAATGAAGCAAAGAATAATTGAAAAAATAATATAAATGAAAATGAATAATACGAATAAGAAGGTACGAAAGTAGTGAGCTTGAAAAAAAATGAAAGCAATAAATATAAAATCAAATATGAAAATGAAAATGAAAAGCACAAACAAACTTCAAAAAATACAAAAGAGGAACTAAAAATGGAGAACGATGAAACGTAGCAATCAACATGAAGTGGAATGGAGAACAAGAGCAAGCGATTAATAAAAGGAAAAAAAGAAATGAACCAAAAAATAAATGAAATCTTAAAAGAATAAGAGAAGTTGAAAATGGAGACGTGAGAAAACGTCTAAAAATAGCATGACTGATTCAAGAATAGGATTGAAAATTGGTAAATAAGTGAGATATGATGTGATTTCTCCAAGGACGACGTCATTTAACACAACAAAAAAGAAAATGAAACGAGTAACGAACCTTGAATAAGAGGGTTTGAAAAGAATGAACCAAGAACAACTTGACAAGTCATTTATGGCTGCCATATTCGCTCTTCCAACTTCTTTATTTCTATTCATATATGTACTAAAATCTTGAAAAAAGAAGAGAAGGTGAAATGAAAATCAAAAATAAAAAAAAGAAAGAAAATTGTAAATCCAAAACATGCAAAATAAGAAAAAATAAATAAATATAAATCATCTTTTAAAAGCATAAACAACAATAAAGACTAAGAAATACAAGCATTAAAAAATAGAAAAAAATTACAACAAACACATACCTAAAAAATGTTACTTAGTGCCTAAAAAATCAAGATTTAGACAATTTTTAAAGAAGAAATAAAAGTAATAAATAACTAAAGTAAAAAAATGAAACAAAAAATAATAGAAAAAATAATAGAAATGGAAATGAATAATACGAAAAGGAAGGTACAAAAATAGTGAGTTAAATATCTTTTGAAAAAAATGAAATCACTAAATATAAAATTGAAAACAAAATCAAAAATTAAGAATGAAAGAAAATGAAAGCACAAATAAACTTCAAAAAACAAAGAAGGGGAACTAAAAATGGAGAAAGATGAAACGTAGCAACGAATGTGAAGTGAAATGGAGAACCATAACAAGCGATTAACAAAAGGAAAACAAAAAAAATGAACCAAAAAATAAATGAAATCTTGAAAGAAGAAGAAAAGTTGAAAATGGAGACGTGAGAAAATGTTTGAAAATAGCGTGACTTCTTCAAGAACAGGACTAGAAATTGGTAAATAAGTGAGAAATGATGTGATTTCTCCAAGGAAGACGTTAGTTAACAAAACAAAAAAGGAAATGAAACATGTAACGAACCTTGAATAAGAGGGGCTAAAAAGAATGAACGAAGAACAATAGCTGGACAAATAAGTAAGGAATTTCGTAAACATTAAAAAAATGACCCGAAGAGAAGAAACAAAGTAAGAATGAGGAGTTGGAAAACAAACCAGAAAGGGCAAGGGCGTGCAAGAGAAGAAGAATTGAAAGCAATATTGGGAAATAGGAAGTGTGTTGAGCAAAATATCACGTAAATGAATGAGCCGAAATGAGTTTTACAAATAATGAGTTGATATCTATTCATAAAATAATAAAGGATAATAATGTAAATTGTTTATACCTAAAACAAAGTCGTTTTTCTACTTATGAAAAAAATGCTATTTACATATTCATTGCTACCATGGCAAATAAACATAAAAGATAGTTAAATTTTTAGAATAGAGGTCATATTATTTGCTAAAATTATTAAATATAAGGATCAATTGCATAGATTAGTACCCTTTCACGTATCCAGTTTCACAAATGACCACCACTTTTTATTTATCTCGCTCGTTGGGCTTTTTTGTTTTAGCCCAGATTAGTTTTATGTTTCTTATTTGCTCCTTTTTTTTAGTTTTATTATTTATAGTAGGTCTTGGTATTTGTTATTTCAGACTTATCAATTACTCTACTCCCCTCTATTTCCTTCAATGTCGCCTTCCTCTCTCATTTCTTTCTTTTTTTGTTTTCATTTTTTTAGTTAATTACTTTTCTCATTTCATCTTTCTTCATTTTCTCAGTTCTTGATATGTTCTCTGTTTTTTCATTTTCTCATTTCATCTTCCTACTTTCACTCATATGTTTATTTTCTCTCTATCTATTTTTCAGCTTCTTCTTTCTCATAGTTCTTAGGTTTTCATTTGATATTTTTCTTTATTTTCTTGTTTTTTTTTTTTTCATTTTTCATTTTTTGTTCTTTGTTTATTTTTAGCTTTTTTTCGTTTTATTTTCTCCTTTTTGTTTCTAGCTTTATTTTCATTTTGAGTGATATGTTTTTAGTTTATAGAATTTTCTCTTAGCTTTTCGATTTTTTGTAATTGTATTTTTATATTTTTGCATTACTGCGTTTCTTAGATTTTTTTTGGAGTTTGCTTAAGGTTTTTTTTCTTTTCAATTTCTTGGTCTTTAGGTCGTTTTATCATTAGTTTAATATTTTTTTGTAGGTTTCCTTGATGATTTTTTTTATGAATTTCATGTTTTTTTTCTCACTTAGTTCTTGAGTTTTCTGTTTTTAGTTTATAGCAATTTCCCTTAGCTTTTTGGTTTTTTGTTGTTGTATTTTTTTTGCATTACTTCATTTTTTAGATTTTTTTGGAGTTTGCTTAGGTTTTTTTCTTTTCCATCTTTAGGTCGTTTTATCAGTAATTTAATAATTTTTTTGTTTGTTTTAGTAGTGATTTTTTTTTTCTTTTTATGAGTTTCATGTTGTTTTTTCTCACTCAGTATTAGAAAAATTTGATAAGAATTATCTCTATTATTTAAATGAATATTTTAAAGATAAGGATTATGAAACTTATCTTAAATTTTTAAACATATTTAATATTTTGTTAGACATCTATACAAATTATATTAAAATATCACAAGTATATTAAGAGACTATTTTAATAAAAAAATTGTAAGAATAGGAGAAGAGGAATTAAAAAACTTAATTTTTAGATATTATTGTTTTGAAAATTATAAGTACATTGTATGTACACACGAAAAATATGTTTGTATTATACAAATATGACGAAATAATATGCATTCAACACATATTACTTATTATGATAATATCCTATGAATATCAAATCATTAGTACATAAATTAGAATTATTAGATTTAACAAATGAAAAAATAATTTTAAATTTTAAAAAATAATTAATAGATTCAGAGTTAAAAATAAATAATCAACATAATAAAAAATATAATATACACTAAAATTGTAATGAATATAAAAGAAAATTAGATTTATACCAACAAATAATAAATTTTGTAGACAAATTATTGTCTTCTACAAATAGACAAGATCATCAACTAATTGAATATTAACTTTATTAAAAATTTAAAAATTTTTATTTCGATATATAAAAATTGGTATAAAAATAAAAAAAAGTACCATGAATATTAATGGATGAAAAATTAATATTATTAAGAATTAAGGATATGTATGTTATTTAATCATAAAATTTAGTTACATAGTACATATTTTACAAATGTCTAGGAAATAAATTAAAATATATTAAAATTTAATTGCAATTACGATATTATCTAAAAAAAATAGGTGAAATAAATAATACAGATAATAAACACAATAAATAAAATAATAGAAAAAAAAGATAGTTCGTTCGGGCATCCGTTTTCACTTTTTCTGATGTAGCGGTTCCAGATCTGAGAGAATATTAAAGCGGCTTTTTCCGTTCCAAATAATCTTTTTAGTATTCTTATCTTTCGCTTTGTTCAGAACATCAAGAAACGCTTAAAATTTGGAATTTTGTTTACCTTCGTGTTTTTTCTTAGGGTTTCAAAAATATATCAGATCGCGTATAGATCTGTTCTTATCTTTCGCTTTGTTCAGAACATCAAGAAACGCTTAAAATTTTGAATTTTGTTTATCTTCGTGTTTTTTCTTAGGGTTTCAAAAATTTATATCAGATCGCGTATAGATCTGTTCTTATCTTTGGCTTTGTTCAGAACATCAAGAAACGCTTAAAATTTGGAATTTTGTTTATCTTCGTGTTTTTTCTTAGGGTTTCAAAAATTTATATCAGATAGCGTATAGATCTGTTCTTATCTTTCGCTTTGTTCAGAACATCAAGAAACGCTTAAAATTTGGAATTTTGTTTATCTTCGTGTTTTTTCTTAGGGTTTCAAAAATTTATATCAAATCGCGTATCGATCTGTTCTTATCTTTCGCTTTGTTCAGAACATCAAGAAACGCTTAAAATTTGTAATTTTGTTTATCTTCGTGTTTTTTCTTAGGGTTTCAAAAATTTATATCAGATAGCGTATAGATCTGTTCTTATCTTTCGCTTTGTTCAGAACATCAAGAAACGCTTAAAATTTGGAATTTTGTTTATCTTCGTGTTTTTTCTTAGGGTTTCAAAAATTTATATCAAATCGCGTATCGATCTGTTCTTATCTTTCGCTTTGTTCAGAACATCAAGAAACGCTTAAAATTTGTAATTTTGTTTATCTTCGTGTTTTTTCTTAGGGTTTCAAAAATTTATATCAGATCGCGTATAGATCTGTTTAATCTGATCTTTTATTATTTGTTAAAAAATATATTCGCATAATCTTTGGAAAGGATTAAGTTGACTGAGAGAGAAAATGAAGCGGTCGAGGAAATCAAAAAGCATCTCGTGGGCTTCTGGAGTTAATCTTTGTCAGGTATAATCGCAAATTCTTTGATCAAAGTAGTTTGATCTTTCTTAACCCCTTTGATCTCGTTGAATCCGACGTCGTATTGTGGATTCGATACTACATCAGAATTTGTGTTTGTAAACTCAGAAAATTCCTTTTCGATCGAAAGAACGTTTTGTTATAAGATTTATATTTATTATTTTTGTTCTTCTGTTGCATGTTTTGGATTTACTATTTCCTTTCTTTTTTTATTTTTGATTTTCGTTTTTCAGCTTCTCTTCTTCTTTCAAGATTTCAGTACAGAGGTGGGCATCTGGAGTTAATCTTTGTCAGCTATAATCGCAAAATCTTTGATCAGAGTAGTTTGAACTCTGTTAACCCTTTTGATCTTGTTGAATCCGACGTTGTATTGTGGATTCGATACCACATAAGAATTTATGTTTGTAAACTCATAAAATTCCTTTTCGATCGAAAGAACGTTTTGTTATAAGATTTATATTTATTATTTTTGTTCTTCTGTTGCATGTTTTGGATTTACTATTTTCTTTTTTTATTTTTGATTTTCGTTTTCAGCATCTCTTCTTCTTTCAAGATTTCAGTACAGTTTCATCTTTCTCCATTTTTAGTTCCTCTTTTGCATTTTTTGAAGTTTGTTTGTGCTTTTCAAAATTACAAGCAGCATCTTTAATTCTTTATCATTAAACTAGTGAGTGATGGGCAATTTCATCTCTCTAACATTTGTAAGATCATAAAATTTTGAATTCTAATTGTGCTCTTGTTATTTTCCAAAAATAAAAGAAAAGAGTTTAACTGTGCTCTTATTGGTATGTTGTTAAAATTGTATTGTATTTATCCATTGTATCGGATTTGATATATTTAAAGTATATTTATTCTTATTTTAATATTTGTTTTTATTTTTATTCTCAAATGATATCTTTGAAATATCCATATTTATATTACTAATAATTATTTTGATTAATTTTAACAACAATTGCAATGAATAGTATACTTTAAAAGTATTAATAAAATTTAAATTAACCAAAATGCATAATAGGAGTATTAATAAAGTTTAAATTAACCAAAATGAATAATAGGAGTAATTTAAAGCTACTAGTTGAGATTAAGAGTTAAAAAAAACCAAAATAAAAATAATAATACCCCAAAAATACTAACTCCTAATGTATTTGTGTAGTGTTTACTACTTGTTTAACAAAAATATCTCCTCATTAAATTATTTTAATATTAATATTTTACGTTATGAAAATATTGTTAGTACAATAAGGCTAAAAAAAACCATAATGGTAGAAGATAAATTATTTATCAAGAATGTGATATTCCATATTAATTAGATTAAATATGGGAAAATAAATAATTAATATGCTATAAATATAATTGGTATAAAGTATGATTTATTATTTATTATTTTTAAAATATATTTTATATTAATTAAATTATTTTTTATTTTTTCAAAAAGTTAAACATTAATTTTAATTTTAATAAGTTAAAATATAAATATTACTAATAAGAATCTTTAATTTCTTGTGAAGTAGCTATTGGGGTAGAAGTAGGACGGTCAAGTCACTATTCGTCTTTTATTGTATTTCAATATCTCCAAAGTCCAACCTCTGTATTTAACGTTACCTCACATCATTTCAATTTTTAGTTTTCAGCTTTTCTTTACTTTTTTCACCCTCTCTTCTCCTCTATCTCCCACATTTTACATTTTTTTTTTAAAAAAAGAACCCACTTTTTGACTTTCTTCTCTCTTTATCTCCTCCTTTCTTTGTTGGTGATTATTTTGTTCCCTGCTTTGGCATTTGGGTCTGTAAAAGTATTCTTATTGTTATCTAACTTTTTTCTTTCTTTTTATTTATTTATAATTATAATTTATTTCACACTTAAATTGAAGACCCATGTGCTCTTGTTTTGTTTGCTTTTGAGGGAGGAAGAACTCAATAAACAAATCAACATTCATGTACTAGTCATAGAATAATAATTTAACTTACATTTCAACAATGCAAGTTCAACCCTTTATTTATCTTTCAACTCTATTATAATTTCAAGCCTAGACAGTGGATATTTTATCCTTTTTCTCTTTACTTGTAGTCACAGAGAAGTGGAGAGAGTGAAAGTTTTAATTTTTCACCTCAAACAGCACTTAAGAAATGATTGAAGATGAAGACTTTAAGCTCTTGAAGATTTAGGTCTTTCACTATTTAACACCATCTGTTTCCATAGAACAATTAAGTTACTTTTATTTTCTTTTATTAATAGCTAAGTTGTATTTAGTCTTTTCCTGAAAAATCTTATTGTTTTGTTGTTTCCAATGTTTCTTTTGTTTTTTTTTCTTCCCCAATTTACAGACTTTTGTACTCAGAGTGAATGTACATTGTGATGGGTGTAAGCAAAACGTGAAGAAAATCCTTCGAAGGATTGAATTTTTTCCGAATCTTGATCTTTCACTATTGCTTTTTTAGTTTAGTTATTTGTTGTAGTGTTTTATTGCTTTTTTTTTAAATTTTGTCTGAATCTTGATTTTTCAGGCACTAAGTAATATTTTTTTAGGTATGTTTTGTTGTAATTGTTTTCTATTTTTTAATGCTTGTATTTCTTAGTCTTTATTGTTGTTTATGCTTTTAAAAGATGATTTATATTTATCATTTTTGTTCTTCTGTTGCATGTTTTGGATTTACTATTTTCTTTCATTTTTTATTGTTTTTCTCTTTGTGTCTTTGTTTTGTTTTCATCAAGTGCTTATGAGAGGCAGCTCATAATACTTTCTTTTATTATTTTAATTTTATTACTATTTGAATAATTTGGATTTTGATGTTGGATTATTATGCAGGAATAAATAGCTGAAAATTACAAAATAATGTGGATTCATCGTAAAACCAGGGAAGTTTCTTTCATTTCTTTGATCTGTCTCACTTTTAAATTACAATGAGGATTGTTTAGTTTAAGTTTGGGGGTGTCAACTCTTATAGTCTTGAGTTGTTGAATTCTCTTAGCAAAGCATATATCGAGCAAGGTTTTGTGGGTACTTTGATTTAAATCTTTGTCCTTGAAAATAATTGAGCACATAATAAACTTTTCTCTAATCCATTTTGCCTATGAAGAGAAGGAGTTGAATTAGCTGGGTTAAGAAAGTTTAATCTTGCTTTGCTCTAGAATCCGTTGATGGATCCTTGAGGCGAAATCCTAGTTGATACCAATATTAGAGAAATGATTTAGGCAATTTTTTTGTTACAACCAAAAAGCTTTCCCAGTCGTCCTAATTATCAAGCCATCATTGCATGGTATATTTCCATAGTCAACCCCCTTGAGCCTTATTTTACATAAGCCTTATTTGTTCTTTTAACTACATAAATATTTCCCATTCTAAGCCTGAAAAAATCACGAACTTACTTTAAATTTTGAGAAAATACTTGGGTGAAAATTTGCATTTAAAAAGAATGTTCAAATTAAATAATCCACATTTTTTCCTCTATTTGATCAAAGTGAAAAAAAAAGAAATAAATAAAGTGAAAGGCAAGAATCTAAAAAGGGTTAAAGTGGTTGAAATTAGTAAACACTGAGTATGAAGGCAACCACATCATCAAAAAAAAAAGAGAAGAAAGAAAAGAAAAAGGAAAAAAGGAAAAAAAGAGAGTACTCCACTTACTGAGTATAGAAAAAAAAAGAAAAGAAAAAGGAAAAAATGGGTGTCTGGTGCTGAGCAGTCTCAGTGCTCTGCTTGTAAACAAGCTTTTGGGTTCATGCGAAAACTGCACAACTGCTACAATTGTGGACTAGTACATTGCCATTCATGCAGTTCGAAAAAAGCAATGAGAGCAGCACTGGCCCCCAATCTTGGAAAACCCTATTGAGTTTGTGACTCTTGCTTTGTGAAACTGAACAAGGTTTTAGAAAGTGGTGGTAATAACAGAAGGAATGCTGTCCCTCGGCTATCTGGCGAGAACAAGGACAGATTAGACAAGACTGAGATCAGACATTCCCAGTCTTCTGTACCATCTAAATGTAGATTTGATAAAGCAATTAGACAGCAAAGTTGCTAAACAAGAAAGAAACAGAGACATTTTCTCTAGTTAGATCCTCGCAGACACCTTCTTTATTGCAGCTGAAAGATGTCATTTTGTCAACTGCTGTTGATCTGAGGCAAACTGTGCCAAAACCAGTTCTGATAGCATCTGGAGTACGGTGCAGGTCCGTGTCACCTTTTTCAAGGAGACCAAGTCCCCCCACGTTCTGCTACACCCATTCCAACTACATCAGGACTTTCGTTCTCAAAAAGCATTGGGGATGGTTTGAAGAAAACAAATGAACTTTTGAATCAAGAAGTGCTTAAGTTGCAGGCTCAGGTATACTTGTGATTTAGGACTTCCTTTTAGATTTTAGTTTTAATTTAATGATATGCCTGGAGGAAGGAGTCTTTTAGTAGTCAAGTGTTTAATACTTAAGCTAATAGCTCTGTGCCTTTTTCTAAAACATGATCAGGTTGAAAGCCTAAGACAGAGATGTGAACTGCAAGAAGTGGAGCTTCTGAAATCAACTAAGAAAGCACAAGAAGCTATGGCACTGGTGACAGAGGAATCTGCTAAATCTAAAGCTGCTAAAGAAGTTATAAAATCACTATCTGCTCAGGACAGATTAGACAGGAGTGAGATCAGACTTTCTAAGTATGCAGTACCCTCTAATGTTGATTTGCTAAAGCAATTAGACAGCAAAGCCGCTAAACAAGGAAATAAATCTGAGACATTTTCTCTAGTTATATCCCCGCAGACACCTTTCTTGCAGCTGAAAGATGTTATTTTGTCAAGTATTGCAAGAAAAAGAAAAAGAAAAAGAAAAAAAGAGAAAAAAGAAAAAAAAGAGAAAAAGAAAAAAAAAGAAAAAAGAAAAAAGAAAAAAGAAAAAAGAAAAAAAAAAGAATTTCGTTCTCAAAAAGCATTGGGGATGGTTTGAAGAAAACAAATGAACTTTTGAATCAAGAAGTGCTTAAGTTGCAGCCTCAGGTATACTTGTGATTTAGGAATTCCTTTTAGATTTTTGTTTTAATTTAATGATATGCTTTGAGGAAGGAGTCTTTTAGTAGTCAAGTGTTTAATACTTAAGCTAATTAGCTCTGTGCCTTTTTCTAAAACATGATCAGGTTGAAAGCCTAAGACAGAGATGTGATCTGCAAGAAGTGGAGCTTCTGAAATCAACTAAGAAAGCACAAGAAGCTATGGCACTGGTGACAAAGGAATCTGCTAAATCTAACGCTGTTAGAGAAGTTATAAAATCACTAACTGCTCAGAACAGATTAGACAAGACTGAGATCAGACTTTCTAAGTCTGCAGTACCATCTAATGTTGATTTGCTAAAGCAATTAGACAGCAAAGCCGCTAAACAAGAAAGAAACTGAGACATTTTCTCTAGTTAGATCCTCGCAGACACCTTCTTTATTGCAGCTGAAAGATATTATTTTGTCAACTGCTGTTGATCTGCGGCAAACTGTGCCAAAACCAGTTCTGACAGCATCTGGAGTAAGCTGCAGGTCCGTGTTACCTTAAAGAAGTACAACAAATCCCCCACGTTCTGCTGCACCCATTCCAACTACATTTGTTCTCAAAAAGCATTGCTGATGGTTTGCAGAAAACAAATGAACTTTTGAATCAAGAAGTGCTTAAGTTGCAGGCTCAGGTATACTTGTGATTTAGTACTTCCTTTTAGATTTTTGTTTTAATTTAATGATATGCTTTGAGGAAGGAGTCTTTTAGTAGTCAAGTGTAAAATACTTAAGCTAATAGCTCTGTGCCTTTTTCTAAAACATGATCAGGTTGAAAGCCTAAGACAGTGATGTGAACTGCAAGAAGGGGAGCTTCTGAAATCAACTAAGAAAGCACAAGAAGCTATGGCTCTGGTGACAGAGGAATCTGCTAAATCTAAAGCTGCTAGAGAAGTTATAAAATCACTAACTACTCAGGACAGATTAGACAAGATTGAGATCAGACTTTCTAAGTCTGCAGTACCATCTAATGTTGATTTGCTAAAGTAATTAGACAGCAAAGCCGCTAAACAAGGAAATAAATCTGAGACAATTTCTCTAGTGAGATGCTCGCAGACACCTTTCTTGCAGCTGAAAGATGTTATTTTGTCAACTATGGCAAAAAAAAAAAAGAAAAATAAAGGAAAAAAGGAAAAATCATTAGTGTGAATCCTGTGGTGAGAAAGATCTATAGTGTGAATCCTGTGGATATTCTTTTTATTGTTTTTTTTTCTACCAAGTATTTTCTCAGTTTGCTTTGATTTTCCATATCCATTTCTTTCTTAGCCCTCACCTTGTGGCCTGTCATTACAACCCTGATTAAAGACCTTTTGATCTCTGATTTTGGTATTTGATTACATTAGTGGAGAGGATTTCTGAAAATTGGACTTATGGAGTTAAGTTTTGAGAGAATTCTTCTGATTTCAGTTGTTCTACTTTTATCTAAATTTGCTGGTGGTTTGGAGTTAAATTGATTATTTCACACACACTCAAGGACTTAGCTTTAGGTTGAAGTAAATGCTTAACTCTTGTTTGACTGATTGTGGAATTTTGATTGATTTTTTTACTATCTTTGATGTAAAAAGAGTAAGTTATTAGTGATAAAATCTAAATTTAGATTATGGCTTGCTGAGTGATGGTAGTTATCTATGGGGTATTGTGACACTATATACAATTGTGTGTGTGTGTATATATATATATATATATATATATATATATATATATATATATATATATATATATATATATATATATGAGAAGAATGGGAAAAAGCACAAAAACAAAACAAAAATATGGTATGATAAGAAAATTAAGCACTGTGTTTTTAACTGAAATGTAAAGTATTATTGAACGATTCTACTCATTGTTTTCGGACAAACTCAATAGTAAATGGACAGAGGGATGTACTTAGGAGATGATATGTTCATCTAGGCAAAGAAGTTAAGCGTGATGCTGGTTGGGAGGCAACCCAACGTTATTTTACTTGTATTTTTATTGTTTTTGTTTTGTAGGTGAATAAAATGGAGAGCAATGACGTAACAAAATTGAGCATTTCACAGATATGGTGCCTTAAGGTTAATGGAATTTTTTTTCCTTTTACTTTTTCATATTTATATGTGCATATTTGGGACAGCGTGCAATTTAAGTTTGTAGGAGGGTACTTTATTCTCTATAATATTTAGTACGTAGTTTCAATTTTTAGGAATTTTTTTGGTATGGTTTAAATTATGATTTCATAGAACTTGATAAATATAAGAAAACTGAATGTGTGCATTCTTGATATGAAACGTACGAACCATATGATATACTTAGCTGTCATGACTTGGATAATGAATGTATCATGTTTGTTAAGATATTTACATTAATTATGTGATATATTTCCTAGTTTTGGGCCATGGAGATGTTGAAGATCGAAAAACACCAACATTGGTTGAAGCTTTAAAGGATAGGCATGTGAATAACATTGCGTGCGGTTCAAACTACACTGCAGCCATTTGTCTTCATAAATGGGTGTCTGGTGCTGAGCAGTCTCAGTGCTCTGCTTGCAGACAAGCTTTTGGGTTCACACAAAAACGGCACAACTGCTGCAATTGTGGACTAGTACATTGCCATTCATGCAGTTCGAAAAAAGCAATGAGAGCAGCACTGGCCCCCAAACCTGGAAAACCCTATCGAGTTTGTGACTCTTGCTTTGTGAAACTGAACAAGGTTTTAGAAAGTGCTGGTAATAACAGAAGGAATGCTGTCCCTCGGCTATCAGGCGAGAACAAGGACAGATTAGACAAGACTGAGATCATACTTTCTAAGTCTGCAGTACCATCTAATGTTGATTTGATAAAGCAATTAGATAGCAAAGCCGCTAAACAAGGAAAGAAATCTGAGACATTTTTTTCTAGTTAGATCCTCGCAGACACCTTTATTGCAGCTGAAAGATGTTATTCTGTCAACTGCTGTTGATCTGCGGCAACTGTTCCAAAACCAGTTTTGACAGCATCTGGAGTAAGCTGCAGGTCCGTCACCCTTTTCAAGGAGAACAATTCCCCCACGTACTGCTACACCCATTCCAACTACATCAGGACTTTCGTTCTCAAAAAGCATTGGGGATGGTTTGAAGAAAACAAATGAACTTTTGAATCTATAAGTTCTTAAGTTGTGGGCTCAGGTATACTTGTGATTTAGGACTTCCTTTTAGATTTAGTTTTAATTTAATGATATGCCTGGGAGGAAGGAGTCTTTTAGTAGTCAAGTGTTTAATACTTAAGCTAATAGCGCTGTGCCTTTTTCTAAAACATGATCAGGTTGAAAGCCTAAGACAGAGATGTGAACTGCAAGAAAGTGGAGCTTCTGAAATCAACTAAGAAAGCACAAGAAGCTATGGCACTGGTGACAGAGGAATCTGCTAAATCTAAAGCTGCTAAAGAAGTTATAAAATCATTAACTGCTCAGGTTATTTCCTGTTATATTATCCTCAAGATATTGAATAATATGAAACTGACTTCCCTTCATTGAGAAGGCTCACGTGTGGCACATTTAGGATATTATTTCATAGGTAAAACAGTAAAAAGCACAGAACTCCCCTGAATTTGCTAAATACATAAGTAACAAATAAATCCTAAATATATAGCAACATGTGATTCATGAAGCATTGTCCATTTCAGATTTGTATATCATGAATATTATAGTCTTGATAATTATTCGTGCCAATCCTGCCATCACTGACCGCAATAACCCATAACTATTACCATCATGGCATCATCCACTGCATTATCACTTCTACATTTTTTGAGAGATAAGCTATGTTCTGGTTATATGAGGAGTTGTTTATTTTCTTCTTTTTATATTGTATGGACCGATTTCCATAGCCAATCACACTGCTTCCCTGTAACATTTTTTGTCTTCCCTTTCTGTATTTGGATACAAACAAGGTTTTACTAGGTTAAGTTTTTTTATATGTATTTAAGAGTGGGTAATTTATTGTAGTATTCCCCCAAACCACCTAAAAAAAAACAAAAGTAGAAGCTTCTCAGTTGTATTATGTCTGAAGCTATGCTCTGATTGAATCATTTAATCGGTAATAACAGAAATTTTATATTACTGAATTTGTACTGTCATGGTCATTTTTTGAATGTCAATTGATCACCTGCTGCAATGGTAACATCTCAAAGATTTGGCTGAGAGGATGCCTCCTGGGGTCTATGATATCCTAGATAATTCCTTAACCCGTTTTTAATTTTTGTGAACCATAATAATTTCCTTTTTCACACCGGAACAAAAAATTTAGTAAAATGCCTTTTTGGGCTTCCAATTTTAGGAAGTTTTTTCTCGATTCTGATTATTCCCATGAAATATATCTTGCTATGTGCTATTTACATGGTGGTCTTTTCTTGGTGTTGTAGGCTGAAACTTTGGAGGATCTTAATGAGAATGCTCTATTAGTCCTCATGCAATGGGGCAAAATGGTATCTTCAGGAACAATCAGAATGATTCATTTGATGATTCTTTAGAACAATGTATGTTCTTCTTTAGTAGTGGTGCTTTATCCATGATACTTGACTTTGAACATGGTCTCTGTTAGGTTAGCTTTATAGGTCTAGTATGACAACAAATGAGCTTCATTCAATCTACATCCTTTCTTTTCTTTTAAGATCTCCTTTTGAACCAATAGAAAGAACACAGTTAGAAAGAAAACTGAAAGACTTTCTGGATGAAATTTCTTGATATTGTTCCATGGCTAGCACTAAACCAGCATGACATTTATGATAACCTGAGATAACAGAAAGTCTATTTTATTAAAGTTATTTCCTCTCTTTTGATGGGGACTAAACCAGCATGACATTTATGATAACCTGAGATAACAGAAAGTCTATTTTATTAAAGTTATTTCCTCTCTTTTGATGGGGACGTATTCAATTAAAGTTTAAAATTTGAATATTTTGGCTCATTATTTGCACCACTGAAATGTTTGCAAATTCCTTTTGTAGATACCGAAAAAGCCAATGGTATCTGAAGTTATTGGGAGACCCGTTCTGTTTGCTTTGAAGAGGTTGACGGAAAAGCAATGTGAGTTTTACTTTTCATTATTGGTTGTAATACTTGTAAATATTTAATAATGAATACTTGTTGCTTAGCGGGACAGGAAACCTCTTAAACCAAATGTTGGAATGTCCTGGAAGAATACTGCGTTTTTATTCTTGACAATTTTTCCATTATTCCTTTTATGCTTTATCTTGCTTTTAACTTTGCAAAACATAAATGAGTTTTAATAATAAGAATTGTCAAAGAAAATTTCAATATGCATGGTCTGTAACTATGAACTCATGGCTACTCTTGTTTATATAAGAAAAAATAAGTTTCAGAAAATAAAAATAAAAAAATCAAATGAAATATTTGTCAAATAAATAGAAAGGAAGCAACTCTAGTATTGAGTATAGATAGAGATAATAATAGGTAAAAAAAACTATGAAATATATTAAAGGTAATAGGGAGTATGGAAACAAATAGACTTTAAGTAGGAATTAGAAAAGATGGAATAACTATATACGTAAAAAAAATTAGTTCTCTACTTTTTCATTTTTTTTATTTCAAAAAACAAAAGTTGTCAAATAAGTAGTAACCACCTGACCAAAAGCAACTCACTTTGTATATAATAAATAGAATAAATAAGTAAATTTTTTTATCAAATAAAATGTATGGGGCAAACTCACACAAGTCAATAAATATGATCTCCTTTTGCAATAAATTAAGCCCTTGTTTTATCTGATACTCTGATATTACTTTCACTTGATAGCCAATCCTAAGGAACAGTGGAGCTTCATTTATATTTCTTCCATTTATTTATTCTGTGTCACTATTTTTTTTACCTGTTGTATTGGAATAGATATTTTTAGGTTTAGAATTTACTCATATATACAGAATAATTGGCATTCATATTAGTGAATATAATGTCGATAAGAAAAAGTAATTTACTAGCTAGAATGGTGTTATATCCTAGATAACTCCTTACCCCGTTTTTAATTTTTGTGAACCTTAATAATTTCCTTTTTCACACCTGAACAAAAAATTTAATTGAATGCCTATTTCGGCTTCCAATTTTTAGGAAGTTTTTTCTCAATTCTGATTATTCCCATGAAATATACCTTGGATTTTAAGTCTTACCTTTTTTCAGTTTTAGGTGGGCTAACTAAAATTATTGCATTCTGCATGCATAATGAACAAAAGGCATTATCATTGTGCTGCATGCAAGTTGACGTTATTGTATCTTTTCTGAATTTTTAAGCTTTGGTTTTCTTAGTTTCAACCGTGATATGTTTTGTCATGATTAGGTACTGACCGTAATGTTAGAGTGAAAAATTGGTTTTGTTTGACTTTTAAGACTTCGCATGAAAATTATCAATTTTCTACCGATGCTTGCTGCAAACTTTCTCACTTTCCAATTACAATACCTCTAAGCTAGCTATTGTCTTGTTTTACATTTGCAAATACTAAACTTAATGGTTATTTTTCTCTTTTGTATTTTTTGGGCAAATCTTTGCGAATGGTATTTGAAACTTCATCATGATTTTAGCAGTCGACCTCCTCATGAAGCTTGCTTGATTTTGGAATTAAAAAAAATCCTTTGTTCCTTTCTCTTCAGAATACTTATGATGATGCAGAAAGTGATTGCTAATAAGGCTGAGAATCAAACGAGCTGCTCATCTGTGGCAGCTTACATGTCACCCTTACTTCTACGTCCTCTTCTAGCCTGTGATTGTGAAATTAAAAATGATTTTAACATGGGAGTTGACCACCCCTCTATTTGCTTCTCTTAGGTGACTTGCCTTTTTGTATGATTGTTCTTTAATTCCTCAAGTTTTCTGTATTTGCTGTTTCTTTTTTCATTTGATCAAACTTTTATTTAACCATAACTCCACCACAAAGTTTTGTAAAATACAAGTTGCCTCCATAAGTTTCAAACTTATATGAATAGGCTCCTGCTCCTGGCTAATACAAAGCATATCTAGGGGTCTGTTTGTTTAATTTGATAATTTCAGAGGACCTTTATAAGTCTATTTTGGACTGTAGATGCAGTTTGTTATTACACTAACCACCAGAGAATGTTTTTGTAAGTTGATCTAGTAGCCCTTCTCATGCAATGGGGCAAAATTGTATCTTCAGGAAATATCAGAATGATTCATTTGATGATTCTTTAGAACAACGTATGTTCTTCTTTAGTAGTGGTGCTTTATCCATGATACTTGACTTTGAACATGGTCTCTGTTAGGTTAGCTTTATAGGTCTAGTATGACAACAAATGAGCTTCATTCAATACATCCTTTCTTTTCTTTTAAGATCTCCTTTTGAACCAATAGAAAGAACACAGTTAGAAAGAAAACTGAAAGACTTTTCGGATGAAATTCCTTGATAGTGTTCCATGGCTAGCACTAAACCAGCATGACATTTATGATAACCTGAGATAACAGTCTATTTTAATAAAGTTATTTCCTCTCTTTTAACAGAAAGTCTGTCTCCCTATTTCTTTTTTTTCTTCCTGGTGGATTGGAATAGATATCCTTATGTTCAGAATTTACTCATATACAGAATAAACGGGGTTCATAGTAGTGAATATAATGTCGATAAGAAAAGCTAATTTACTAGCTAGAATGGTGTTATATCCTAGATAACTCCTTACCCCGTTTTTAATTTTTGTGAACCATAATAATTTCCTTTTTTACACCTGTACAAAATATTTAATAGAATTCCTTTTTGGGCTTCCAATTTTTAGGAAGTTTTTTCTCGATTCTGATTATTCCCATGAAATATACCTTGGGTTATAGGTCTTATTTTTCAGTTTTCATGTGGGCTAACTAAAATTATTGCATTACTGCATGCATAATGAACAAAAGGGATTATCATTGTGGTTCATGCAAGTTGACGTAATTGTATCTTTTCTGAATTTTTAAGCTTTGGTTTTCTTATTTTCAACCATGATTAGGTATAGACCATAGTGTTAGAGTGAAAAATTTGTTTTGTTGTCTTTAAGACTTTGTATGAAAATTATCAATTTTCTACCAATGAAGCTGCAAACTTTCACTTTCCAATTACATACAGGCTGAATGACCTCTAAGCTAGCTATTGTCTTGTTTTACATTTGGAAATACTAAACTTCATGAAGCTTGCTTGATTTTGGCGATTAATGAATCCTTTGTTTCTTCAGAATACTTATGATGATGCAGAAAATGATTGCTAAAAAGGCTGAGAATCGAATGAGTTGTTCATCCGTGCCAGCTTACATGTCACGCTTCTACGTCCTCTCCTAGCCAATGATTGTGAAATTAAAAATGATTTTAATATGGGGGGTGATAATTCTCTTCAAGTTATGCTGGCTGCTGCTGCAGCTAACCATGCCCAAGCAAAATTTTGGGGTAAGAGACACCAATGATCTTATTCTCATACAAGTGCATTTAATGTGGCTTCTTTTCGATAACTACCTCTGGCTTACTTGAAAATTAGATTTGAAGGGCACCACGTACATAAAACACAGCAGATAAATCTTATAATATTCTAATTATTATAAAAGAGTAATTTTATATGAAAATAAACAGCATCACTCAAAATAATAAACATCATAACCCCAAAATAAGCGTCATATTGTGATTGTTGAGTTCCACTAGTATTAATACATTCTTAATCCAATCATTTATCTATAAGATATATCGTGCCTTTTGATAATAAATATTAACAAATTTATTAACAAAATATGTAAAGTATTTAGCTCATAATATTTGGAAATTATTATGTGCAATGCATTAAATAATTTACTCGTGTAACTTTATCTCGTACTCTTACACAATAGTTAAAATTATTGAAACATAATAAAACACATTTAGTATTTTGTAATGAGGATAATAATAGTAATGATATTTAACTTATGAAAGATATAATTATATTTGGTGATCTAATAAACAATATAAATTTATGTTTACGTAAACGAGTAGTTTTTGTTTCTAGATAAATTAGGAAATTAGTTGATTAATATTTATGTTTATCGAATTTTTAGATATAGTACGGATAATAAAGTTACGATTTTAAATTAATATTAACAAAATATGTGAAGTATTTTATTATCTGATAATATTGTGTATAAGTTGAAATATAGAGTTTTTTGTTATAGGTTTAACAATTATTTGCGTAATTTTATTGCATATTACACATTCTCTAATTAGAGAGCTTTGAATTTTTGTACTCTAAATCACTTCAATATACATGTTTTATCAATGGTATTTCATCCATCTATATATTTTTTGAATTGTTAAATAATTATTTCATTCAATTTAATGTGTCTATTTATAGTTAATTTTATGTAATATGGGTTAATTAACATATTATGTATTTCTTTTTAACATTTTTTATAATATTTATTCCTAACTAGTACGTTTGAGTTTCTTTATATGAGATTATTACTATATTAAAAATATATTTGGAAATTATTGCAAGGCAAGAAATAATTTACTCGTGTAACTTTATCACCTACTCTTACACAATAGTTAAAATTATTGAAACATAATAAGCATAACAAGTTTAGTATTTTGCAAGGAGGATAATAATAGTAATGATATTTAACTTTTGAAAGATATAATTATATTTGTTGATTTAATAAACAATATAAATTTATGGTTAGGTAAATGAATAATTTTTGTTTTGAGATAAATTAGGAAATTATTTGATTCATATTTATGTTTAGCGAAATTTTAGATATAGTACGTATAATAAAGTTACGATATTAAATTAATATTAACAAAATATGTGAAGTATTTTATTATCTGATAATATTGTGTATAAGTTGAAATATAGAGTTTTAGGTTATAGGTTTAACAATTATTTGCGTAATTTTATTGCATATTACACATCTTCTCTAATTAGAGATCTTTGAATTTTTGTTTTCTAAATCACTTCAATATACATGTTTTATCAATGGTATTTCATCCATCTATATTTTTTTTTGAATTGTTAAATAATTATTTCATTCAATTTAATATATCTATTTATATTTTCTTCTTATATGTGATTTCATGTAATATGAGTTATTTAACATATTATTTGTTTGTTTTTAACATTTTTTATAATATTTATTCGTAACTAGTACGTGTTAGTTTATTTATATGAGATTATTACTATATTAAAAGTATAATTGGAAATTATTAAGTGCAATGTAAGAAATAATTTACTCGTATAACTTTATCACCTACTCTTACACAATACTTAAAATTATTGAAACATAATAAGCATAACAAGTTTAGTATTTTGCAAGGAGGATAATAATAGTAATGATATTCAACTTTTGAAAGATATAATTATATTTGTTGATCTAATAAATAATATATATTTATGGTTAGGTAAAGGAGTAGTTTTTTTTTCGAGATAAATTAGGAAATTATTTGATTCATATTTATGTTTAGCGAATTTTTAGATATAGTACGGATAATAAAGTTACGATTTTAAATCAATATTTACAAAATATGTGAAGTATTTTATTATCTGATAATATTGTGTATAAGTTGAAATATAGAGTTTTAGGTTATAGGTTTAACAATTATTTGCGTAATTTTATTGCATATTACACATCTTCTCTAATTAGAGATCTTTGAATTTTTGTTTTCTAAATCACTTCAATATATAAATGTTTTATCAATGGTATTTCATCCATCTATATTTTTTTTGAATTGTTAAATAATTATTTCATTCAATTTAATATATCTATTTATATTTTCTTCTTATATGTGATTTCATGTAATATGAGTTATTTAACATATTATTTGTTTGTTTTTAACATTTTTAGTAATATTTATTCGTAACTAGTACGTGTTAGTTTATTTCTATGAGATTATTACTATATTAAAAGTATAATTGGAAATTATTAAGTGCAATGTAAGAAATAATTTACTCGTATAACTTTATCACCTACTCTTACACAATACTTAAAATTATTGAAACATAATAAGCATAACAAGTTTAGTATTTTGCAAGGAGGATAATAATAGTAATGATATTTAACTTTTGAAAGATATAATTATATTTGTTGATCTAATAAACAATATAAATTTATGGTTAGGTAAAGGAGTAGTTTTTTTTTCGAGATAAATTAGGAAATTATTTGATTCATATTTATGTTTAGCGAATTTTTAGATATAGTACGGATAATAAAGTTACGATTTTAAATTAATATTAACAAAATATGTGAAGTATTTTATTATCTGATAATATTGTGTATAAGTTGAAATATAGAGTTTTAGGTTATAGGTTTAACAATTATTTGCGTAATTTTATTGCATATTACACATCTTCTCTAATTAGAGATCTTTGAATTTTTGTTTTCTAAATCACTTCAATATACATGTTTTATCAATGGTATTTCATCCATCTATATTTTTTTTGAATTGTTAAATAATTATTTCATTCAATTTAATATATCTATTTATATTTTCTTCTTATATGTGATTTCATGTAATATGAGTTATTTAACATATTATTTGTTTGTTTTTAACATTTTTAGTAATATTTATTCGTAACTAGTACGTGTTAGTTTATTTCTATGAGATTATTACTATATTAAAAAAATATTTGAAAATTTTAAGTGCAATGCAAGAAATAATTTACTCGTGTAAGTTTATCTCGTACTCTTACACAATAGTTAAAATTATTGAAACATAATAAGTATAACACGTTTAGTATTTTGTAAGGAGGATAATAATAGTAATGATATTCAACTTTTGAAAGATATAATTATATTTGTTGATCTAATAAACAATATAAGTTTATGGTTAGGTAAACGAGTATTTTTTTTTTCGAGATAAATTAGGAAATTATTTGATTCATATTTATGCTTAGCGAATTTTTAGATATAGTACGGATAATAAAGTTACGATTTTAAATTAATATTTACAAAATATGTGAAGTATTTTATTATCTGATAATATTGTGTATAAGTTGAAATATAGAGTTTTAGGTTATAGGTTTAACAATTATTTGCGTAATTTTATTGCATATTACACATCTTCTCTAATTAGAGATCTTTGAATTTTTGTTTTCTAAATCACTTCAATATACATGTTTTATCAATGGTATTTCATCCATCTATATTTTTTTTGAATTGTTAAATAATTATTTCATTCAATTTAATATATCTATTTATATTTTCTTCTTATATGTGATTTCATGTAATATGAGTTATTTAACATATTATTTGTTTGTTTTTAACATTTTTAGTAATATTTATTCGTAACTAGTACGTGTTAGTTTATTTCTATGAGATTATTACTATATTAAAAAAATATTTGGAAATTATTAAGTGTAATGCAAGAAATAATTTACTCGTGTAACTTTATCACCTACTCTTAAACAATAGTTAAAATTATTGAAATATAATAAGCATAACACATTTTGTATTTTGTAAGGAGGATAATAATAGTAATGATATTTAACTTATGAAATATATAATTATATTTGGTGATCTAATAAAAATATAAATTTATGGTTAGGTAAACGAGTAGTTTTTATTTCGAGATAAATTAGGAAATTATTTAATTCATATTTATGTTTAGCGAATTTTTAGATATAGTACGGATAATAAAGTTACGATTTTAAATTAATATTAACAAAATATGTGAAGTATTTTATTATCTGATAATATTGTGTATAAGTTGAAATATAGAGTTTTAGGTTATAGGTTTAACAATTATTTGCGTAATTTTATTGCATATTACACATCTTCTCTAATTAAAGATCTTTGAATTTTTGTTTTCTAAATCACTTCAATATACATGTTTTATCAATGGTATTTCATCCATCTATATTTTTTTTAATTGTTAAATAATTATTTCATTCAATTTAATATATCTATTTATATTTTCTTCTTATATGTGATTTCATGTAATATGAGTTATTTAACATATTATTTGTTTGTTTTTAACATTTTTTATAATATTTATTCGTAACTAGTACGTGTTAGTTTATTTATATGAGATTATTACTATATTAAAAAAATATTTGAAATTTTAAGTGCAATGCAAGAAATAATTTACTCGTGTAACTTTATCTCGTACTCTTACACAATAGTTAAAATTATTGAAACATAATAAGCATAACACGTTTAGTATTTTGTACGGAGGATAATAATAGTAATGATATTCAACTTTTGAAAGATATAATTATATTTGTTGATCTAATAAACAATATAAGTTTATGGTTAGGTAAATGAGTAGTTTTTTTTCGAGATAAATTAGGAAATTATTTGATTCATATTTATGTTTAGCGAATTTTTAGATATAGTACGGATAATAAAGTTACGATTTTAAATTAATATTTACAAAATATGTGAAGTATTTTATTATCTGATAATATTGTGTATAAGTTGAAATATAGAGTTTTAGGTTATAGGTTTAACAATTATTTGCGTAATTTTATTGCATATTACACATCTTCTCTAATTAGAGATCTTTGAATTTTTGTTTTCTAAATCACTTCAATATACATGTTTTATCAATGGTATTTCATCCATCTATATTTTTTTTTGAATTGTTAAATAATTATTTCATTCAATTTAATATATCTATTTATATTTTCTTCTTATATGTGATTTCCTGTAATATGAGTTATTTCACATATTATTTGTTTGTTTTTAACATTTTTTATAATATTTATTCGTAACTAGTACGTGTTAGTTTATTTCTATGAGATTATTACTATATTAAAAATATATTTGGAAATTATTAAGTTAAATGCAAGAAATAATTTACTCGTATAACTTTATCACTTACTCTTACACAATAGTTAAAATTATTGAAACATAATAAGCATAACACATTTAGTATTTTGTAAGGAGGATAATAATAGTAATGATATTTAACTTATGAAATATATAATTATATTTGGTGATCTAATAAAAATATAAATTTATGGTTAGGTAAAGGAGTAGTTTTTTTTCGAGATAAATTAGGAAATTATTTGATTCATATTTATGTTTAGCGAATTTTTAGATATAGTACGGATAATAAAGTTACGATTTTAAATCAATATTTACAAAATATGTGAAGTATTTTATTATCTGATAATATTGTGTATAAGTTGAAATATAGAGTTTTAGGTTATAGGTTTAACAATTATTTGCGTAATTTTATTGCATATTACACATCTTCTCTAATTAGAGATCTTTGAATTTTTGTTTTCTAAATCACTTCAATATACATGTTTTATCAATGGTATTTCATCCATCTATATTTTTTTTGAATTGTTAAATAATTATTTCATTCAATTTAATATATCTATTTATATTTTCTTCTTATATGTGATTTCATGTAATATGAGTTATTTAACATATTATTTGTTTGTTTTTAACATTTTTAGTAATATTTATTCGTAACTAGTACGTGTTAGTTTATTTCTATGAGATTATTACTATATTAAAAATATATTTGGAAATTATTAAGTTAAATGCAAGAAATAATTTACTCGTATAACTTTATCACGTACTCTTACACAATAGTTAAAATTATTGAAACATAATAAGCATAACACGTTTAGTATTTTGTAAGGAGGATAATAATAGTAATGTTATTCAACTTTTGAAAGATATAATTATATTTGTTGATCTAATAAACAATATAAGTTTATGGTTAGGTAAACGAGTATTTTTTTTTTCGAGATAAATTAGGAAATTATTTGATTCATATTTATGTTTAGCGAATTTTTAGATATAGTACGGATAATAAAGTTATGATTTTAAATTAATATTTACAAAATATGTGAAATATTTTATTATCTGATAATATTGTGTATAAGTTGAAATATAGAGTTTTAGGTTATAGGTTTAACAATTATTTGCGTAATTTTATTGCATATTACACATCTTCTCTAATTAGAGATCTTTGAATTTTTTTTTCTAAATCACTTCAATATACATGTTTTATCAATGGTATTTCATCCATCTATATTTTTTTTTGAATTGTTAAATAATTATTTCATTAAATTAATATATCTATTTATATTTTCTTCTTATATGTGATTTCATGTAATACGAGTTATTTAACATATTATTTGTTTGTTTTTAACATTTTTAGTAATATTTATTCGTAACTAGTACGTGTTAGTTTATTTCTATGAGATTATTACTATATTAAAAATATATTTGGAAATTATTAAGTTAAATGCAAGAAATAATTTACTCGTATAACTTTATCACGTACACTTACACAATAGTTAAAATTATTGAAACATAATAAGCATAACACATTTAATATTTTGTAAGGAGGATAATAATAGAAATGATATTTAACTTATGAAATATATAATTATATTTGGTGATCTAATAAAAATATAAATTTATGGTTAGGTAAAGGAGTAGTTTTTTTCGAGATAAATTAGGAAATTATTTGATTCATATTTATGTTTAGCGAATTTTTAGATATAGTACGGATAATAAAGTTACGATTTTAAATTAATATTAACAAAATATGTGAAGTATTTTATTATCTGATAATATTGTGTATAAGTTGAAATATAGAGTTTTAGGTTATAGGTTTAACAATTATTTGCGTAATTTTATTGCATATTACACATCTTCTCTAATTAGAGATCTTTGAATTTTTGTTTTCTAAATCACTTCAATATACATGTTTTATCAATGGTATTTCATCCATCTATATTTTTTTTGAATTGTTAAATAATTATTTCATTCAATTTAATATATCTATTTATATTTTCTTCTTATATGTGATTTCATGTAATATGAGTTATTTAACATATTATTTGTTTGTTTTTAACATTTTTAGTAATATTTATTCGTAACTAGTACGTGTTAGTTTATTTCTATGAGATTATTACTATATTAAAAAAATATTTGAAAATTTTAAGTGCAATGCAAGAAATAATTTACTCGTGTAACTTTATCTCGTACTCTTACACAATAGTTAAAATTATTGAAACATAATAAGCATAACACGTTTAGTATTTTGTAAGGAGGATAATAATAGTAATGATATTCAACTTTTGAAAGATATAATTATATTTGTTGATCTAATAAACAATATAAGTTAATGGTTAGGTAAACGAGTAGTTTTTGTTTCGAGATAAATTAGGAAATTATTTAATTCATATTTATGTTTAGCGAATTTTTAGATATAGTACGGATAATAAAGTTACGATATTAAATTAATATTAACAAAATATGTGAAGTATTTTATTATCTGATAATATTGTGTATAAGTTAAAATATAGAGCTTTTTGTTATAGGTTTTACAATTATTTGCGTAATTTTATTGCATAATACACATATTCTCTAATTAGAGGTCTTTGAAATTTTGTTTTCTAAATCACTTCAATATACATGTTTTATCAATGGTATTTCATCCATCTATTTTTTTTTGAATTGTTAAATAATTATTTCATTAAATTAATATATCTATTTATATTTTCTTCTTATATGTGATTTTATTTAATATGAGTTATTTAACATATTATTTGTTTGTTTTTAACATTTTTAATAATATTTATTCGTAACTAGTACGTGTTAGTTTATTTCTATGAGATTATTACTATATTAAAAGTATAATTGGAAATTATTAAGTGCAATGTAAGAAATAATTTACTCGTATAACTTTATCACCTACTCTTACACAATAGTTAAAATTATTGAAACATAATAAGCATAACACATTTAGTATTTTGTAAGGAGGATGATAATAGTAATGATATTCAACATTTGAAAGATATAATTATATTTGTTGATCTAATAAACAATATAAATTTATGGTTAGGTAAATGAATAATTTTTGTTTCGAGATAAATTTGGAAATTATTTGATTCATATTTATGTTTAGCGAATTTTTAGATATAGTACGGATAATAAAGATACGATTTTAAATTAATATTAACAAAATATGTGAAGTATTTTATTATCTGATAATATTTTGTATAAGTTGAAATATAGAGTTTTAGGTTATAGGTTTAACAATTATTTGCGTAATTTTATTGCATATTACACATCTTCTCTAATTAGAGATCTTTGAATTTTTGTTTTCTAAATCACTTCAATATACATGTTTTATCAATGGTATTTCATCCATCTATTTTTTTTTGAATTGTTAAATAATTATTTCATTCAATTTAATATATCTATTTATATTTTCTTCTTATACGTGATTTCATGTAATATGAGTTATTTAACATATTATTTGTTTGTTTTTAACATTTTTTATAATATTTATTCGTAACTAGTACGTGTTAGTTTATTTCTATGAGATTATTACTATATTAAAAAAATATTTGAAAATTATTAAGTTAAATGCAAGAAATAATTTACTCGTATAACTTTATCACGTACTCTTACACAATAGTTAAAATTATTGAAACATAATAAGCATAACACATTTAGTATTTTGTAAGGAGGATAATAATAGTAATGATATTTAACTTATGAAATATATAATTATATTTGGTGATCTAATAAAAATATAAATTTATGGTTAGGTAAAGGAGTAGTTTTTTTTCGAGATAAATTAGGAAATTATTTGATTCATATTTATGTTTAGCGAATTTTTAGATATAGTACGGATAATAAAGTTACGATTTTAAATTAATATTAACAAAATATGTGAAGTATTTTATTATCTGATAATATTGTGTATAAGTTGAAATATAGAGTTTTAGGTTATAGGTTTAACAATTATTTGCGTAATTTTATTGCATATTACACTTCTTCTCTAATTAGAGATCTTTGAATTTTTGTTTTCTAAATCACTTCAATATACATGTTTTATCAATGGTATTTCATCCATCTATATTTTTTTTTCGAATTGTTAAATGATTATTTCATTCAATTTAATATATCTATTTATATTTTCTTCTTATATGTGATTTCATGTAATACGAGTTATTTAACATATTATTTGTTTGTTTTTAACATTTTTAGTAATATTTATTCGTAACTAGTACGTGTTAGTTTATTTCTATGAGATTATTACTATATTAAAAATATATTTGGAAATTATTAAGTTAAATGCAAGAAATAATTTACTCGTATAACTTTATCACGTACTCTTACACAATAGTTAAAATTATTGAAACATAATAAGCATAACACATTTAATATTTTGTAAGGAGGATAATAATAGTAATGATATTTAACTTATGAAATATATAATTATATTTGGTGATCTAATAAAAATATAAATTTATGGTTAGGTAAAGGAGTAGTTTTTTTTCGAGATAAATTAGGAAATTATTTGATTCATATTTATGTTTAGCGAATTTTTAGATATAGTACGGATAATAAAGTTACGATTTTAAATTAATATTAACAAAATATGTGAAGTATTTTATTATCTGATAATATTGTGTATAAGTTGAAATATAGAGTTTTAGGTTATAGGTTTAACAATTATTTGCGTAATTTTATTGCATATTACACATCTTCTCTAATTAGAGATCTTTGAATTTTTGTTTTCTAAATCACTTCAATATACATGTTTTATCAATGGTATTTCATCCATCTATATTTTTTTTGAATTGTTAAATAATTATTTCATTCAATTTAATATATCTATTTATATTTTCTTCTTATATGTGATTTCATGTAATATGAGTTATTTAACATATTATTTGTTTGTTTTTAACATTTTTAGTAATATTTATTCGTAACTAGTACGTGTTAGTTTATTTCTATGAGATTATTACTATATTAAAAAAATATTTGAAAATTTTAAGTGCAATGCAAGAAATAATTTACTCGTGTAAGTTTATCTCGTACTCTTACACAATAGTTAAAATTATTGAAACATAATAAGCATAACACGTTTAGTATTTTGTAAGGAGGATAATAATAGTAATGATATTCAACTTTTGAAAGATATAATTATATTTGTTGATCTAATAAACAATATAAGTTTATGGTTAGGTAAACGAGTATTTTTTTTTCGAGATAAATTAGGAAATTATTTAATTCATATTTATGTTTAGCGAATTTTTAGATATAGTACGGATAATAAAGTTACGATATTAAATTAATATTAACAAAATATGTGAAGTATTTTATTATCTGATAATATTGTGTATAAGTTAAAATATAGAGCTTTTTGTTATAGGTTTTACAATTATTTGCGTAATTTTATTGCATAATACACATATTCTCTAATTAGAGGTCTTTGAAATTTTGTTTTCTAAATCACTTCAATATACATGTTTTATCAATGGTATTTCATCCATCTATTTTTTTTTGAATTGTTAAATAATTATTTCATTCAATTTAATATATCTATTTATATTTTCTTCTTATATGTGATTTCATGTAATATGAGTTATTTAACATATTATTTGTTTGTTTTTAACATTTTTAGTAATATTTATTCGTAACTAGTACGTGTTAGTTTATTTCAATGAGATTATTACTATATTAAAAAAATATTTGAAAATTATTAAGTTAAATGCAAGAAATAATTTACTCGTATAACTTTATCTCGTACTCTTACACAATAGTTAAAATTATTGAAACACAATAAGCATAACACATTTAGTATTTTGTAAGGAGGATAATAATAGTAATGATATTTAACTTTTGAAAGATATAATTATATTTGTTGATCTAATAAACAATATAAATTTATGGTTAGGTGAACGAGTAGTTTTTATTTCGAGATAAATTAGGAAATTATTTGATTCATATTTATGTTTAGCGAATTTTTAGATATAGTATGGATAATAAAGTTACGATTTTAAATTAATATTAACAAAATATGTGAAGTATTTTATTATCTGATAATATTGTGTATAAGTTGAAATATAGAGTTTTACGTTATAGGTTTAACAATTATTTGCGTAATTTTATTGCATATTACACATCTTCTCTAATTAGAGATCTTTGAATTTTTGTTTTCTAAATCACTTCAATATACATGTTTTATCAATGGTATTTCATCCATCTATATTTTTTTTAATTGTTAAATAATTATTTCATTCAATTTAATATATCTATTTATATTTTCTTCTTATATGTGATTTCATGTAATATGAGTTATTTAACATATTATTTGTTTGTTTTTAACATTTTTAGTAATATTTATTCGTAACTAGTACGTGTTAGTTTATTTCTATGAGATTATTACTATATTAAAAATATATTTGGAAATTATTAAGTTAAATGCAAGAAATAATTTACTCGTATAACTTTATCACGTACTCTTACACAATAGTTAAAATTATTGAAACATAATAAGCATAACACATTTAATATTTTGTAAGGAGGATAATAATAGTAATGATATTTAACTTATGAAATATATAATTATATTTGGTGATCTAATAAAAATATAAATTTATGGTTAGGTAAAGGAGTAGTTTTTTTTCGAGATAAATTAGGAAATTATTTGATTCATATTTATGTTTAGCGAATTTTTAGATATAGTACGGATAATAAAGTTACGATTTTAAATTAATATTAACAAAATATGTGAAGTATTTTATTATCTGATAATATTGTGTATAAGTTGAAATATAGAGTTTTAGGTTATAGGTTTAACAATTATTTGCGTAATTTTATTGCATATTACACATCTTCTCTAATTAGAGATCTTTGAATTTTTGTTTTCTAAATCACTTCAATATACATGTTTTATCAATGGTATTTCATCCATCTATATTTTTTTTTGAATTGTTAAATAATTATTTCATTCAATTTAATATATCTATTTATATTTTCTTCTTATATGTGATTTCATGTAATATGAGTTATTTAACATATTATTTGTTTGTTTTTAACATTTTTAGTAATATTTATTCGTAACTAGTACGTGTTAGTTTATTTCTATGAGATTATTACTATATTAAAAAAATATTTGAAAATTATTAAGTTAAATGCAAGAAATAATTTACTCGTATAACTTTATCACGTACTCTTACACAATAGTTAAAATTATTGAAACATAATAAGCATAACACGTTTAGTATTTTGTAAGGAGGATAATAATAGTAATGTTATTCAACTTTTGAAAGATATAATTATATTTGTTGATCTAATAAACAATATAAGTTTATGGTTAGGTAAACGAGTATTTTTTTTTTCGAGATAAATTAGGAAATTATTTGATTCATATTTATGTTTAGCGAATTTTTAGATATAGTACGGATAATAAAGTTACGATTTTAAATTAATATTAACAAAATATGGGAAGTATTTTATTATTTGATAATATTGTGTATAAGTTGAAATATAGAGTGTTTTGTTATAGGTTTAACAATTATTTGCGTAATTTTATTGCATATTACACATATTCTCTAATTAGAGGTCTTTGAAATTTTGTTTTCTAAATCACTTCAATATACATGTTTTATCAATGGTATTTCATCCATCTATATTTTTTTTGAATTGTTAAATAATTATTTCATTCAATTTAATATATCTATTTATATTTTCTTCTTATATGTGATTTCATGTAATATGAGTTATTTAACATATTATTTGTTTGTTTTTAACATTTTTTATAATATTTATTCGTAACTAGTACGTGTTAGTTTATTTCTATGAGATTATTACTATATTAAAAATATATTTGGAAATTATTAAGTTAAATGCAAGAAATAATTTACTCGTATAACTTTATCACGTACTCTTACACAATAGTTAAAATTATTGAAACATAATAAGCATAACACATTTAGTATTTTGTAAGGAGGATAATAATAGTAATGATATTTAACTTATGAAATATATAATTATATTTGGTGATCTAATAAAAATATAAATTTATGGTTAGGTAAAGGAGTAGTTTTTTTCGAGATAAATTAGGAAATTATTTGATTCATATTTATGTTTAGCGAATTTTTAGATATAGTACGGATAATAAAGTTACGATTTTAAATTAATATTAACAAAATATGTGAAGTATTTTATTATCTGATAATATTGTGTATAAGTTGAAATATAGAGTTTTAGGTTATAGGTTTAACAATTATTTGCGTAATTTTATTGCATAATACACATATTCTCTAATTAGAGGTCTTTGAAATTTTGTTTTCTAAATCACTTCAATATACATGTTTTATCAATGGTATTTCATCCATCTATATTTTTTTTGAATTGTTAAATAATTATTTCATTCAATTTAATATATCTATTTATATTTTCTTCTTATATGTGATTTCATGTAATATGAGTTATTTAACATATTATTTGTTTGTTTTTAACATTTTTAGTAATATTTATTCGTAACTAGTACGTGTTAGTTTATTTCTATTAGATTATTACTATATTAAAAAAATATTTGAAAATTTTAAGTGCAATGCAAGAAATAATTTACTCGTGTAACTTTATCTCGTACTATTACACAATAGTTATAATTATTGAAACATAATAAGCATAACACATTTAGTATTTTGTAAGGAGGATAATAATAGTAATGATATTCAACTTTTGAAAGATATAATTATATTTGTTGATCTAATAAACAATATAAGTTTATGGTTAGGTAAACGAGTATTTTTTTTTCGAGATAAATTAGGAAATTATTTAATTCATATTTATGTTTAGCGAATTTTTAGATATAGTACGGATAATAAAGTTACGATTTTAAATTAATATTAACAAAATATGTGAAGTATTTTATTATCTGATAATATTGTGTATAAGTTGAAATATAGAGTTTTAGGTTATAGGTTTAACAATTATTTGCGTAATTTTATTGCATATTACACATCTTCTCTAATTAGAGATCTTTGAATTTTTGTTTTCTAAATCACTTCAATATACATGTTTTATCAATGGTATTTCATCCATCTATATTTTTTTTGAATTGTTAAATAATTATTTCATTCAATTTAATATATCTATTTATATTTTCTTCTTATACGTGATTTTAGGTAATATGAGTTATTTAACATATTATTTGTTTGTTTTTAACATTTTTTATAATATTTATTCGTAACTAGTACGTGTTAGTTTATTTCTATGAGATTATTACTATATTAAAAATATATTTGGAAATTATTAAGTGTAATGCAAGAAATAATTTACTCGTGTAACTTTATCACCTACTCTTACACAATAGTTAAAATTATTGAAACATAATAAGCATAACACATTTAGTATTTTGTAAGGAGGATAATAATAGTAATGATATTCAACTTTTGAAAGATATAATTATATTTGTTGATCTAATAAATAATATAAATTTATGGTTAGGTAAATGAGTAGTTTTTTTTCGAGATAAATTAGGAAATTATTTGATTCATATTTATGTTTAGCGAATTTTTAGATATAGTACGGATAATAAAGTTACGATTTTAAATTAATATTTACAAAATATGTGAAGTATTTTATTATCTGATAATATTGTGTATAAGTTAAAATATAGAGCTTTTTGTTATAGGTTTTACAATTATTTGCGTAATTTTATTGCATAATACACATATTCTCTAATTAGAGGTCTTTGAAATTTTGTTTTCTAAATCACTTCAATATACATGTTTTATCAATGGTATTTCATCCATCTATTTTTTTTTGAATTGTTAAATAATTATTTCATTAAATTAATATATCTGTTTATATTTTCTTCTTATATGTGATTTTATGTAATATGAGTTATTTAACATATTATTTATTTGTTTTTAACATTTTTTATAATATTTATTCGTAACTAGTACGTGTTAGTTTATTTCTATGAGATTATTACTATATTAAAAATATATTTGGAAATTATTAAGTTAAATGCAAGAAATAATTTACTCGTATAACTTTATCTCGTACTCTTACACAATAGTTAAAATTATTGAAACATAATAAGCATAACACATTTAGTATTTTGTAAGGAGGATAATAATAGTAATGATATTTAACTTATGAAATATATAATTATATTTGGTGATCTAATAAAAATATAAATTTATGGTTAGGTAAAGGAGTAGTTTTTTTTCGAGATAAATTAGGAAATTATTTGATTCATATTTATGTTTAGCGAATTTTTAGATATAGTACGGATAATAAAGTTACGATTTTAAATTAATATTAACAAAATATGTGAAGTATTTTATTATCTGATAATATTGTGTATAAGTTGAAATATAGAGTTTTAGGTTATAGGTTTAACAATTATTTGCGTAATTTTATTGCATATTACACATCTTCTCTAATTAGAGATCTTTGAATTTTTGTTTTCTAAATCACTTCAATATACATGTTTTATCAATGGTATTTCATCCATCTATATTTTTTTTGAATTGTTAAATAATTATTTCATTCAATTTAATATATCTATTTATATTTTCTTCTTATATGTGATTTCATGTAATATGAGTTATTTAACATATTATTTGTTTGTTTTTAACATTTTTTATAATATTTATTCGTAACTAGTACGTGTTAGTTTATTTCTATGAGATTATTACTATATTAAAAATATATTTGGAAATTATTAAGTTAAATGCAAGAAATAATTTACTCGTATAACTTTATCTCGTACTCTTACACAATAGTTAAAATTATTGAAACATAATAAGCATAACACGTTTAGTATTTTGTACGGAGGATAATAATAGTAATGATATTCAACTTTTGAAAGATATAATTATATTTGGTGATCTAATAAAAATATAAATTTATGGTTAGGTAAAGGAGTAGTTTTTTTTCGAGATAAATTAGGAAATTATTTGATTCATATTTATGTTTAGCGAATTTTTAGATATAGTACGGATAATAAAGTTACGATATTAAATTAATATTAACAAAATATGTAAAGTATTTTATTATCTGATAATATTGTGTATAAGTTAAAATATAGAGCTTTTTGTTATAGGTTTTACAATTATTTGCGTAATTTTATTGCATAATACACATATTCTCTAATTAGAGGTCTTTGAAATTTTGTTTTCTAAATCACTTCAATATACATGTTTTATCAATGGTATTTCATCCATCTATATTTTTTTTGAATTGTTAAATAATTATTTCATTCAATTTAATATATCTATTTATATTTTCTTCTTATATGTGATTTCATGTAATATGAGTTATTTAACATATTATTTGTTTGTTTTTAACATTTTTAGTAATATTTATTCGTAACTAGTACGTGTTAGTTTATTTCTATGAGATTATTACTATATTAAAAATATATTTGGAAATTATTAAGTGCAATGCAAGAAATAATTTACTCGTGTAACTTTATCACCTACTCTTACACAATAGTTAAAATTATTGAAACATAATAAGCATAACACGTTTAGTATTTTGTAAGGAGGATAATAATAGTAATGATATTCAACTTTTGAAAGATATAATTATATTTGTTGATCTAATAAATAATATAAATTTATGGTTAGGTAAAGGAGTAGTTTTTTTTCGAGATAAATTAGGAAATTATTTGATTCATATTTATGTTTAGCGAATTTTTAGATATAGTACGGATAATAAAGTTACGATTTTAAATTAATATTAACAAAATATGTGAAGTATTTTATTATCTGATAATATTGTGTATAAGTTGAAATATAGAGTTTTAGGTTATAGGTTTAACAATTATTTGCGTAATTTTATTGCATATTACACATCTTCTCTAATTAGAGATCTTTGAATTTTTGTTTTCTAAATCACTTCAATATACATGTTTTATCAATGGTATTTCATCCATCTATATTTTTTTTGAATTGTTAAATAATTATTTCATTCAATTTAATATATCTATTTATATTTTCTTCTTATATGTGATTTCATGTAATATGAGTTATTTAACATATTATTTGTTTGTTTTTAACATTTTTTATAATATTTATTCGTAACTAGTACGTGTTAGTTTATTTCTATGAGATTATTACTATATTAAAAATATATTTGGAAATTATTAAGTTAAATGCAAGAAATAATTTACTCGTATAACTTTATCACGTACTCTTACACAATAGTTAAAATTATTGAAACATAATAAGCATAACACATTTAGTATTTTGTAAGGAGGATAATAATAGTAATGATATTTAACTTATGAAATATATAATTATATTTGGTGATCTAATAAAAATATAAATTTATGGTTAGGTAAAGGAGTAGTTTTTTTTTCGAGATAAATTAGGAAATTATTTGATTCATATTTATGTTTAGCGAATTTTTAGATATAGTACGGATAATAAAGTTACGATTTTAAATTAATATTAACAAAATATGTGAAGTATTTTATTATCTGATAATATTGTGTATAAGTTGAAATATAGAGTTTTAGGTTATAGGTTTAACAATTATTTGCGTAATTTTATTGCATATTACACATCTTCTCTAATTAGAGATCTTTGAATTTTTGTTTTCTAAATCACTTCAATATACATGTTTTATCAATGGTATTTCATCCATCTATATTTTTTTTGAATTGTTAAATAATTATTTCATTCAATTTAATATATCTATTTATATTTTCTTCTTATATGTGATTTCATGTAATATGAGTTATTTAACATATTATTTGTTTGTTTTTAACATTTTTTATAATATTTATTCGTAACTAGTACGTGTTAGTTTATTTCTATGAGATTATTACTATATTAAAAATATATTTGGAAATTATTAAGTTAAATGCAAGAAATAATTTACTCGTATAACTTTATCTCGTACTCTTACACAATAGTTAAAATTATTGAAACATAATAAGCATAACACGTTTAGTATTTTGTACGGAGGATAATAATAGTAATGATATTCAACTTTTGAAAGATATAATTATATTTGTTGATCTAATAAAAATATAAATTTATGGTTAGGTAAAGGAGTAGTTTTTTTTTCGAGATAAATTAGGAAATTATTTGATTCATATTTATGTTTAGCGAATTTTTAGATATAGTACGGATAATAAAGTTACGATTTTAAATTAATATTAACAAAATATGTGAAGTATTTTATTATCTGATAATATTGTGTATAAGTTGAAATATAGAGTTTTAGGTTATAGGTTTAACAATTATTTGCGTAATTTTATTGCATATTACACATCTTCTCTAATTAGAGATCTTTGAATTTTTGTTTTCTAAATCACTTCAATATACATGTTTTATCAATGGTATTTCATCCATCTATTTTTTTTTGAATTGTTAAATAATTATTTCATTCAATTTAATATATCTATTTATATTTTCTTCTTATACGTGATTTCATGTAATATGAGTTATTTAACATATTATTTGTTTGTTTTTAACATTTTTTATAATATTTATTCGTAACTATTACGTGTTAGTTTATTTCTATGAGATTATTACTATATTAAATAACTTTATCACCTACTCTTACACAATAGTTAAAATTATTGAAACATAATAAGCATAACACATTTAGTATTTTGTAAGGAGGATGATAATAGTAATGATATTCAACATTTGAAAGATATAATTATATTTGTTGATCTAATAAACAATATAAATTTATGGTTAGGTAAATGAGTAGTTTTTGTTTCGAGATAAATTAGGAAATTATTTGATTCATATTTATGTTTAGCGAATTTTTAGATATAGTACGGATAATAAAGTTACGATATTAAATTAATATTAACAAAATATGTAAAGTATTTTATTATCTGATAATATTGTGTATAAGTTAAAATATAGAGCTTTTTGTTATAGGTTTTACAATTATTTGCGTAATTTTATTGCATAATACACATATTCTCTAATTAGAGGTCTTTGAAATTTTGTTTTCTAAATCACTTCAATATACATGTTTTATCAATGGTATTTCATCCATCTATTTTTTTTTTGAATTATTAAATAATTATTTCATTAAATTAATATATCTATTTATATTTTCTTCTTATATGTGATTTTATGTAATATGAGTTATTTAACATATTATTTGTTTGTTTTTAACATTTTTTATAATATTTATTCGTAACTAGTACGTGTTAGTTTATTTCTATGAGATTATTACTATATTAAAAATATATTTGGAAATTATTAAGTTAAATGCAAGAAATAATTTACTCGTATAACTTTATCACCTACTCTTACACAATAGTTAAAATTATTGAAACATAATAAGCATAACACATTTAGTATTTTGTAAGGAGGATGATAATAGTAATGATATTCAACTTTTGAAAGATATAATTATATTTGTTGATCTAATAAACAATATAAATTTATGGTTAGGTGAACGAGTAGTTTTTATTTCGAGATAAATTAGGAAATTATTTGATTCATATTTATGTTTAGCGAATTTTTAGATATAGTACGGATAATAAAGTTACGATTTTAAATTAATATTAACAAAATATGTGAAGTATTTTATTATCGATAATATTGTGTATAAGTTGAAATATAGAGTTTTAGGTTATAGGTTTAACAATTATTTGCGTAATTTTATTGCATATTACACATCTTCTCTAATTAGAGATCTTTGAATTTTTGTTTTCTAAATCACTTCAATATACATGTTTTATCAATGGTATTTCATCCATCTATATTTTTTTTGAATTGTTAAATAATTATTTCATTCAATTTAATATATCTATTTATATTTTCTTCTTATATGTGATTTTATTTAATATGAGTTATTTAACATATTATTTGTTTGTTTTTAACATTTTTAATAATATTTATTCGTAACTAGTACGTGTTAGTTTATTTCTATGAGATTATTACTATATTAAAAGTATAATTGGAAATTATTAAGTGCAATGTAAGAAATAATTTACTCGTATAACTTTATCACCTACTCTTACACAATACTTAAAATTATTGAAACATAATAAGCATAACAAGTTTAGTATTTTGCAAGGAGGATAATAATAGTAATGATATTTAACTTTTGAAAGATATAATTATATTTGTTGATCTAATAAACAATATAAATTTATGGTTAGGTAAATGAATAATTTTTGTTTTGAGATAAATTAGGAAATTATTTGATTCATATTTATGTTTAGCGAATTTTTATATATAGTACGGATAATAAAGTTACGATTTTAAATTAATATTAACAAAATATGTGAAGTATTTTATTATCTGATAATATTGTGTATAAGTTAAAATATAGAGCTTTTTGTTATAGGTTTTACAATTATTTGTGTAATTTTATTGCATAATACACATATTCTCTAATAAGAGGTCTTTGAAATTTTGTTTTCTAAATCACTTCAATATATAAATGTTTTATCAATGGTATTTCATCCATCTATATTTTTTTTGAATTGTTAAATAATTATTTCATTCAATTTAATATATCTATTTATATTTTCTTCTTATATGTGATTTCATGTAATATGAGTTATTTAACATATTATTTGTTTGTTTTTAACATTTTTAGTAATATTTATTCGTAACTAGTACGTGTTAGTTTATTTCAATGAGATTATTACTATATTAAATAACTTTATCACCTACTCTTACACAATAGTTAAAATTATTGAAACATAATAAGCATAACAAGTTTAGTATTTTGCAAGGAGGATAATAATAGTAATGATATTTAACTTTTGAAAGATATAATTATATTTGTTGATCTAATAAACAATATAAATTTATGGTTAGGTGAACGAGTAGTTTTTATTTCGAGATAAATTAGGAAATTATTTGATTCATATTTATGTTTAGCGAATTTTTAGATATAGTATGGATAATAAAGTTACGATTTTAAATTAATATTAACAAAATATGTGAAGTATTTTATTATCTGATAATATTGTGTATAAGTTGAAATATAGAGTTTTAGGTTATAGGTTTAACAATTATTTGCGTAATTTTATTGCATATTACACATCTTCTCTAATTAGAGATCTTTGAATTTTTGTTTTCTAAATCACTTCAATATACATGTTTTATCAATGGTATTTCATCCATCTATATTTTTTTTGAATTGTTAAATAATTATTTCATTCAATTTAATATATCTATTTATATTTTCTTCTTATATGTGATTTCATGTAATATGAGTTATTTAACATATTATTTGTTTGTTTTTAACATTTTTAGTAATATTTATTCGTAACTAGTACGTGTTAGTTTATTTCTATGAGATTATTACTATATTAAAAATATATTTGGAAATTATTAAGTTAAATGCAAGAAATAATTTACTCGTATAACTTTATCTCGTACTCTTACACAATATTTAAAATTATTGAAACATAATAAGCATAACACGTTTAGTATTTTGTAAGGAGGATAATAATAGTAATGATATTCAACTTTTGAAAGATATAATTATATTTGTTGATCTAATAAACAATATAAGTTTATGGATAGGTAAACGAGTAGTTTTTGTTTCGAGATAAATTAGGAAATTATTTAATTCATATTTATGTTTAGCGAATTTTTAGATATAGTACGGATAATAAAGTTACGATATTAAATTAATATTAACAAAATATGTAAAGTATTTTATTATCTGATAATATTGTGTATAAGTTAAAATATAGAGCTTTTTGTTATAGGTTTTACAATTATTTGCGTAATTTTATTGCATAATACACATATTCTCTAATTAGAGGTCTTTGAAATTTTGTTTTCTAAATCACTTCAATATACATGTTTTATCAATGGTATTTCATCCATCTATATTTTTTTTGAATTGTTAAATAATTATTTCATTCAATTTAATATATCTATTTATATTTTCTTCTTATATGTGATTTCATGTAATATGAGTTATTTAACATATTATTTGTTTGTTTTTAACATTTTTAGTAATATTTATTCGTAACTAGTACGTGTTAGTTTATTTCTATGAGATTATTACTATATTAAAAATATATTTGGAAATTATTAAGTGCAATGCAAGAAATAATTTACTCGTGTAACTTTATCACCTACTCTTACACAATAGTTAAAATTGTTGAAACATAATAAGCATAACACGTTTAGTATTTTGTAAGGAGGATAATAATAGTAATGATATTCAACTTTTGAAAGATATAATTATATTTGGTGATCTAATAAAAATATAAATTTATGGTTAGGTAAAGGAGTAGTTTTTTTTTCGAGATAAATTAGGAAATTATTTGATTCATATTTATGTTTAGCGAATTTTTAGATATAGTACGGATAATAAAGTTACGATTTTAAATTAATATTAACAAAATATGTGAAGTATTTTATTATTTGATAATATTGTGTATAAGTTGAAATATAGAGACTTTTGTTATAGGTTTAACAATTATTTGCGTAATTTTATTGCATATTACACATCTTCTCTAATAAGAGGTCTTTGAAATTTTGTTTTCTAAATCACTTCAATATATAAATGTTTTATCAATGGTATTTCATCCATCTATATTTTTTTGAATTGTTAATTAATTATTTCATTCAATTTAATATATCTATTTATATTTTCTTCTTATATGTGATTTCATGTAATATGAGTTATTTAACATATTATTTGTTTGTTTTTAACATTTTTTATAATATTTATTCGTAACTAGTACGTGTTAGTTTATTTCTATGAGATTATTACTATATTAAAAATATATTTGGAAATTATTTAGTGTAATGCAAAAAATAATTTACTCGTGTAACTTTATCTCGTACTCTTACACAATAGTTAAAATTATTGAAACATAATAAGCATAACACGTTTAGTATTTTGTACGGAGGATAATAATAGTAATGATATTTAACTTTTGAAAGATATAATTATATTTGGTGATCTAATAAAAATATAAATTTATGGTTAGGTAAAGGAGTAGTTTTTTTATCGAGATAAATTAGGAAATTATTTGATTCATATTTATGTTTAGCGAATTTTTAGATATAGTACGGATAATAAAGTTACGATATTAAATTAATATTAACAAAATATGTGAAGTATTTTATTATCTGATAATATTGTGTATAAGTTAAAATATAGAGCTTTTTGTTATAGGTTTTACAATTATTTGCGTAATTTTATTGCATAATACACATATTCTCTAATTAGAGGTCTTTGAAATTTTGTTTTCTAAATCACTTCAATATACATGTTTTATCAATGGTATTTCATCCATCTATTTTTTTTTGAATTGTTAAATAATTATTTCATTAAATTAATATATCTGTTTATATTTTCTTCTTATATGTGATTTTATGTAATATGAGTTATTTAACATATTATTTGTTTGTTTTTAACATTTTTTATAATATTTATTCGTAACTAGTACGTGTTAGTTTATTTCTATGAGATTATTACTATATTAAAAATATATTTGGAAATTATTAAGTGCAATGCAAGAAATAATTTACTCGTGTAACTTTATCACCTACTCTTACACAATAGTTAAAATTATTGAAACATAATAAGCATAACACGTTTAGTATTTTGTAAGGAGGATAATAATAGTAATGATATTCAACTTTTGAAAGATATAATTATATTTGGTGATCTAATAAAAATATAAATTTATGGTTAGGTAAAGGAGTAGTTTTTTTTCGAGATAAATTAGGAAATTATTTGATTCATATTTATGTTTAGCGAATTTTTAGATATAGTACGGATAATAAAGTTACGATTTTAAATTAATATTAACAAAATATGTGAAGTATTTTATTATCTGATAATATTGTGTATAAGTTAAAATATAGAGCTTTTTGTTATAGGTTTAACAATTATTTGCGTAATTTTATTGCATATTACACATATTCTCTAATTAGAGATCTTTGAATTTTTTTTTTCTAAATCACTTCAATATACATGTTTTATCAATGGTATTTCATCCATCTATATTTTTTTTGAATTGTTAACTAATTATTTCATTAAATTAATATATCTATTTATATTTTCTTCTTATATGTGATTTCATGTAATACGAGTTATTTAACATATTATTTGTTTGTTTTTAACATTTTTAGTAATATTTATTCGTAACTAGTACGTGTTAGTTTATTTCTATGAGATTATTACTATATTAAAAATATATTTGGAAATTATTAAGTTAAATGCAAGAAATAATTTACTCGTATAACTTTATCACGTACTCTTACACAATAGTTAAAATTATTGAAACATAATAAGCATAACACATTTAGTATTTTGTAAGGAGGATAATAATAGTAATGATATTTAACTTATGAAATATATAATTATATTGTTGATCTAATAAAAATATAAATTTATGGTTAGGTAAACGAGTAGTTTTTGGTACGAGATAAATTAGGTAATTATTTGATTTATATTTTTGTTTGGCGAATTTTTAGATATAGTACGGATAATAAATTTACGATGTTAAATTAATATTAACAAAATATGTGAAGTATTTTATTATCTGATAATATTGTGTATAAGTTGAAATATAGAGTTTTAGGTTATAGGTTTAACAATTATTTGCGTAATTTTATTGCATATTACACATCTTCTCTAATTAGAGATCTTTGAATTTTTGTTTTCTAAATCACTTCAATATACATGTTTTATCAATGGTATTTCATCCATCTATATTTTTTTTGAATTGTTAAATAATTATTTCATTCAATTTAATATATCTATTTATATTTTCTTCTTATATGTGATTTCATGTAATATGAGTTATTTAACATATTATTTGTTTGTTTTTAACATTTTTTATAATATTTATTCGTAACTAGTACGTGTTAGTTTATTTCTATGAGATTATTACTATATTAAAAATATATTTGGAAATTATTAAGTTAAATGCAAGAAATAATTTACTCGTATAACTTTATCTCGTACTCTTACACAATATTTAAAATTATTGAAACATAATAAGCATAACACGTTTAGTATTTTGTAAGGAGGATAATAATAGTAATGATATTCAACTTTTGAAAGATATAATTATATTTGTTGATCTAATAAACAATATAAGTTTATGGTTAGGTAAACGAGTAGTTTTTGTTTCGAGATAAATTAGGAAATTATTTAATTCATATTTATGTTTAGCGAATTTTTAGATATAGTACGGATAATAAAGTTACGATATTAAATTAATATTAACAAAATATGTGAAGTATTTTATTATCTGATAATATTGTGTATAAGTTAAAATATAGAGCTTTTTGTTATAGGTTTTACAATTATTTGCGTAATTTTATTGCATAATACACATATTCTCTAATTAGAGGTCTTTGAAATTTTGTTTTCTAAATCACTTCAATATACATGTTTTATCAATGGTATTTCATCCATCTATTTTTTTTTGAATTATTAAATAATTATTTCATTAAATTAATATATCTATTTATATTTTCTTCTTATATGTGATTTTATGTAATATGAGTTATTTAACATATTATTTGTTTGTTTTTAACATTTTTTATAATATTTATTCGTAACTAGTACGTGTTAGTTTATTTCTATGAGATTATTACTATATTAAAAATATATTTGGAAATTATTAAGTGTAATGCAAGAAATAATTTACTCGTGTAACTTTATCTCGTACTCTTACACAATAGTTAAAATTATTGAAACATAATAAGCATAACACGTTTAGTATTTTGTACGGAGGATAATAATAGTAATGATATTCAACTTTTGAAAGATATAATTATATTTGGTGATCTAATAAAAATATAAATTTATGGTTAGGTAAAGGAGTAGTTTTTTTTTCGAGATAAATTAGGAAATTATTTGATTCATATTTATGTTTAGCGAATTTTTAGATATAGTACGGATAATAAAGTTACGATTTTAAATTAATATTAACAAAATATGTGAAGTATTTTATTATCTGATAATATTTTGTATAAGTTAAAATATAGAGCTTTTTGTTATAGGTTTTACAATTATTTGTGTAATTTTATTGCATAATACACATATTCTCTAATTAGAGGTCTTTGAATTTTTGTTTTCTAAATCACTTCAATATACATGTTTTATCAATGGTATTTCATCCATCTATATTTTTTTTTGAATTGTTAAATAATTATTTCATTCAATTTAATATATCTATTTATATTTTCTTCTTATATGTGATTTCATGTAATATGAGTTATTTAACATATTATTTGTTTGTTTTTAACATTTTTAGTAATATTTATTCGTAACTAGTACGTGTTAGTTTATTTCTATGAGATTATTACTATATTAAAAATATATTTGGAAATTATTAAGTGCAATGCAAGAAATAATTTACTCGTGTAACTTTATCACCTACTCTTACACAATAGTTAAAATTGTTGAAACATAATAAGCATAACACGTTTATTATTTTGTAAGGAGGATAATAATAGTAATGATATTCAACTTTTGAAAGATATAATTATATTTGTTGATCTAATAAACAATATAAATTTATGGTTAGGTGAACGAGTAGTTTTTATTTCGAGATAAATTAGGAAATTATTTGATTCATATTTATGTTTAGCGAATTTTTAGATATAGTATGGATAATAAAGTTACGATTTTAAATTAATATTAACAAAATATGTGAAGTATTTTATTATCTGATAATATTGTGTATAAGTTGAAATATAGAGTTTTACGTTATAGGTTTAACAATTATTTGCGTAATTTTATTGCATATTACACATCTTCTCTAATTAGAGATCTTCGAATTTTTGTTTTCTAAATCAATTCAATATACATGTTTTATCATTGGTATTTCATCCATCTATATTTTTTTTTGAATTGTTAAATAATAATTTCATTCAATTTAATATATCTATTTATATTTTCTTTTTATACGTGATTTTATGTAATATGAGTTATTTAACATATTATTTGTTTGTTTTTAACATTTTTTATAATATTTATTCGTAACTAGTACGTGTTAGTTTATTTCAATGAGATTATTACTATATTAAATAACTTTATCACCTACTCTTACACAATAGTTAAAATTATTGAAACATAATAAGCATAACAAGTTTAGTATTTTGCAAGGAGGATAATAATAGTAATGATATTTAACTTTTGAAAGATATAATTATATTTGTTGATTTAATAAACAATATAAATTTATGGTTAGGTGAACGAGTAGTTTTTATTTCGAGATAAATTAGGAAATTATTTGATTCATATTTATGTTTAGCGAAATTTTAGATATAGTACGTATAATAAAGTTACGATATTAAATTAATATTAACAAAATATGTGAAGTATTTTATTATCTGATAATATTGTGTATAAGTTAAAATATAGAGCTTTTTGTTATAGGTTTTACAATTATTTGCGTAATTTTATTGCATAATACACATATTCTCTAATTAGAGGTCTTTGAAATTTTGTTTTCTAAATCACTTCAATATACATGTTTTATCAATGGTATTTCATCCATCTATATTTTTTTTGAATTGTTAAATAATTATTTCATTCAATTTAATATATCTATTTATATTTTCTTCTTATATGTGATTTCATGTAATATGAGTTATTTAACATATTATTTGTTTGTTTTTAACATTTTTTATAATATTTATTCGTAACTAGTACGTGTTAGTTTATTTCTATGAGATTATTACTATATTAAAAATATATTTGGAAATTATTAAGTTAAATGCAAGAAATAATTTACTCGTGTAACTTTATCACCTACTCTTACACAATAGTTAAAATTGTTGAAACATAATAAGCATAACACGTTAACAAGTTTAGTATTTTGTAAGGAGGATAATAATAGTAATGATATTCAACTTTTGAAAGATATAATTATATTTGTTGATCTAATAAATAATATAAATTTATGGTTAGGTAAAGGAGTAGTTTTTTTTCGAGATAAATTAGGAAATTATTTGATTCATATTTATGTTTAGCGAATTTTTAGATATAGTACGGATAATAAAGTTACGATTTTAAATCAATATTTACAAAATATGTGAAGTATTTTATTATCTGATAATATTGTGTATAAGTTGAAATATAGAGTTTTAGGTTATAGGTTTAACAATTATTTGCGTAATTTTATTGCATATTACACATCTTCTCTAATTAGAGATCTTTGAATTTTTGTTTTCTAAATCACTTCAATATACATGTTTTATCAATGGTATTTCATCCATCTATATTTTTTTTGAATTGTTAAATAATTATTTCATTCAATTTAATATATCTATTTATATTTTCTTCTTATATGTGATTTCATGTAATATGAGTTATTTAACATATTATTTGTTTGTTTTTAACATTTTTTATAATATTTATTCGTAACTAGTACGTGTTAGTTTATTTCTATGAGATTATTACTATATTAAAAATATATTTGGAAATTATTAAGTGCAATGCAAGAAATAATTTACTCGTATAACTTTATCTCGTACTCTTACACAATATTTAAAATTATTGAAACATAATAAGCATAACAAGTTTAGTATTTTGCAAGGAGGATAATAATAGTAATGATATTTAACTTTTGAAAGATATAATTATATTTGTTGATTTAATAAACAATATAAATTTATGGTTAGGTAAATGAATAATTTTTGTTTTGAGATAAATTAGGAAATTATTTGATTCATATTTATGTTTAGCGAAATTTTAGATATAGTACGTATAATAAAGTTACGATATTAAATTAATATTAACAAAATATGTGAAGTATTTTATTATCTGATAATATTGTGTATAAGTTAAAATATAGGGCTTTTTGTTATAGGTTTTACAATTATTTGTGTAATTTTATTGCATAATACACATATTCTCTAATAAGAGGTCTTTGAAATTTTGTTTTCTAAATCACTTCAATATATAAATGTTTTATCAATGGTATTTCATCCATCTATTTTTTTTTTGAATTGTTAAATAATTATTTCATTAAATTAATATATCTATTTATATTTTCTTCTTATATGTGATTTTATGTAATATGAGTTATTTAACATATTATTTGTTTGTTTTTAACATTTTTTATAATATTTATTCGTAACTAGTACGTGTTAGTTTATTTCTATGAGATTATTACTATATTAAAAATATATTTGGAAATTATTAAGTGTAATGCAAGAAATAATTTACTCGTGTAACTTTATCACCTACTCTTACACAATAGTTAAAATTATTGAAACATAATAAGCATAACACGTTTAGTATTTTGTAAGGAGGATAATAATAGTAATGATATTCAACTTTTGAAAGATATAATTATATTTGTTGATCTAATAAATATTATAAATTTATGGTTAGGTAAAGGAGTAGTTTTTTTTCGAGATAAATTAGGAAATTATTTGATTCATATTTATGTTTAGCGAATTTTTAGATATAGTACGGATAATAAAGTTACGATTTTAAATTAATATTAACAAAATATGTGAAGTATTTTATTATCTGATAATATTGTGTATAAGTTAAAATATAGAGCTTTTTGTTATAGGTTTTACAATTATTTGCGTAATTTTATTGCATAATACACATATTCTCTAATTAGAGGTCTTTGAAATTTTGTTTTCTAAATCACTTCAATATACATGTTTTATCAATGGTATTTCATCCATCTATATTTTTTTTGAATTGTTAAATAATTATTTCATTCAATTTAATATATCTATTTATATTTTCTTCTTATATGTGATTTCATGTAATATGAGTTATTTAACATATTATTTGTTTGTTTTTAACATTTTTAATAATATTTATTCGTAACTAGTACGTGTTAGTTTATTTCTATGAGATTATTACTATATTAAAAGTATAATTGGAAATTATTAAGTGCAATGTAAGAAATAATTTACTCGTATAACTTTATCACCTACTCTTACACAATAGTTAAAATTATTGAAACATAATAAGCATAACACATTTAGTATTTTGTAAGGAGGATGATAATAGTAATGATATTCAACTTTTGAAAGATATAATTATATTTGTTGATCTAATAAACAATATAAATTTATGGTTAGGTGAACGAGTAGTTTTTATTTCGAGATAAATTAGGAAATTATTTGATTCATATTTATGTTTAGCGAATTTTTAGATATAGTACGGATAATAAAGTTACGATTTTAAATTAATATTAACAAAATATGTGAAGTATTTTATTATCTGATAATATTGTGTATAAGTTGAAATATAGAGTTTTAGGTTATAGGTTTAACAATTATTTGCGTAATTTTATTGCATATTACACATCTTCTCTAATTAGAGATCTTTGAATTTTTGTTTTCTAAATCACTTCAATATACATGTTTTATCAATGGTATTTCATCCATCTATATTTTTTTGAATTGTTAAATAATTATTTCATTCAATTTAATATATCTATTTATATTTTCTTCTTATATGTGATTTCATGTAATATGAGTTATTTAACATATTATTTGTTTGTTTTTAACATTTTTTATAATATTTATTCGTAACTAGTACGTGTTAGTTTATTTCTATGAGATTATTACTATATTAAAAATATATTTGGAAATTATTAAGTTAAATGCAAGAAATAATTTACTCGTATAACTTTATCTCGTACTCTTACACAATAGTTAAAATTATTGAAACATAATAAGCATAACAAGTTTAGTATTTTGTAAGGAGGATAATAATAGTAATGATATTCAACTTTTGAAAGATATAATTATATTTGTTGATCTAATAAACAATATAAATTTATGGTTAGGTAAATGAATAATTTTTGTTTCGAGATAAATTAGGAAATTATTTGATTCATATTTATGTTTAGCGAATTTTTATATATAGTACGTATAATAAAGTTACGATATTAAATTAATATTAACAAAATATGTGAAGTATTTTATTATCTGATAATATTGTGTATAAGTTAAAATATAGAGCTTTTTGTTATAGGTTTTACAATTATTTGTGTAATTTTATTGCATAATACACATATTCTCTAATAAGAGGTCTTTGAAATTTTGTTTTCTAAATCACTTCAATATATAAATGTTTTATCAATGGTATTTCATCCATCTATATTTTTTTTGAATTGTTAAATAATTATTTCATTCAATTTAATATATCTATTTATATTTTCTTCTTATATGTGATTTCATGTAATATGAGTTATTTAACATATTATTTGTTTGTTTTTAACATTTTTAGTAATATTTATTCGTAACTAGTACGTGTTAGTTTATTTCTATGAGATTATTACTATATTAAAAATATATTTGGAAATTATTAAGTTAAATGCAAGAAATAATTTACTCGTATAACTTTATCTCGTACTCTTACACAATAGTTAAAATTATTGAAACATAATAAGCATAACAAGTTTAGTATTTTTTAAGGAGGATAATAATAGTAATGATATTTAACTTATGAAATATATAATTATATTTGGTGATCTAATAAAAATATAAATTTATGGTTAGGTAAAGGAGTAGTTTTTTTTCGAGATAAATTAGGAAATTATTTGATTCATATTTATGTTTAGCGAATTTTTAGATATAGTACGGATAATAAAGTTACGATTTTAAATTAATATTAACAAAATATGTGAAGTATTTTATTATCTGATAATATTGTGTATAAGTTGAAATATAGAGTTTTAGGTTATAGGTTTAACAATTATTTGCGTAATTTTATTGCATATTACACATCTTCTCTAATTAGAGATCTTTGAATTTTTGTTTTCTAAATCACTTCAATATACATGTTTTATCAATGGTATTTCATCCATCTATATTTGTTTTTGAATTGTTAAATAATTATTTCATTCAATTTAATATATCTATTTATATTTTCTTTTTATACGTGATTTTATGTAATATGAGTTATTTAACATATTATTTGGTGGTTTTTAACATTTTTAATAATATTTATTCGTAACTAGTACGTGTTAGTTTATTTCTATGAGATTATTACTATATTAAAAATATATTTGGAAATTATTATGTGCAATGCAAGAAATAATTTATTCGTGTAACTTTATCTCTTACTCTTACACAATAGTTAAAATTATTGAAACATAATAATCATAACAAGTTTAGTATTTTGTAAGGAGGATAATAATAGTAATGATATTTAACTTATTAAAGATATAATTATATTTGGTAATCTAATAAACAATATAAATTTATGGTTAGGTAAAGGAGTAGTTTTTTTTCGAGATAAATTAGGAAATTATTTGATTCATATTTATGTTTAGCGAATTTTTAGATATAGTACGGATAATAAAGTTACGATATTAAATTAATATTAACAAAATATGTGAAGTATTTTATTATCTGATAATATTGTGTATAAGTTAAAATATAGAGCTTTTTGTTATAGGTTTTACAATTATTTGCGTAATTTTATTGCATAATACACATATTCTCTAATTAGAGGTCTTTGAAATTTTGTTTTCTAAATCACTTCAATATACATGTTTTATCAATGGTATTTCATCCATCTATATTTTTTTTTGAATTGTTAAATAATTATTTCATTCAATTTAATATATCTATTTATATTTTCTTCTTATATGTGATTTCATGTAATATGAGTTATTTAACATATTATTTGTTTGTTTTTAACATTTTTTATAATATTTATTCGTAACTAGTACGTGTTAGTTTATTTCTATGAGATTATTACTATATTAAAAATATATTTGGAAATTATTAAGTGTAATGCAAGAAATAATTTACTCGTGTAACTTTATCACCTACTCTTACACAATAGTTAAAATTATTGAAACATAATAAGCATAACACGTTTAGTATTTTGTAAGGAGGATAATAATAGTAATGATATTCAACTTTTGAAAGATATAATTATATTTGTTGATCTAATAAATATTATAAATTTATGGTTAGGTAAAGGAGTAGTTTTTTTTCGAGATAAATTAGGAAATTATTTGATTCATATTTATGTTTAGCGAATTTTTAGATATAGTACGGATAATAAAGTTACGATTTTAAATTAATATTTACAAAATATGTGAAGTATTTTATTATCTGATAATATTTTGTATAAGTTAAAATATAGAGCTTTTTGTTATAGGTTTAACAATTATTTGCGTAATTTTATTGCATATTACACATCTTCTCTAATTAGATCTTTGAAATTTTGTTTTCTAAATCAATTCAATATACATGTTTTATCAATGGTATTTCATCCATCTATATTTTTTTTTGAATTGTTAAATAATTATTTCATTCAATTTAATATATCTATTTATATTTTCTTCTTATACGTGATTTCATGTAATATGAGTTATTTAACATATTATTTGTTTGTTTTTAACATTTTTTATAATATTTATTCGTAACTATTACGTGTTAGTTTATTTCTATGAGATTATTACTATATTAAAAGTATAATTGGAAATTATTAAGTGCAATGTAAGAAATAATTTACTCGTATAACTTTATCACCTACTCTTACACAATAGTTAAAATTATTGAAACATAATAAGCATAACACATTTAGTATTTTGTAAGGAGGATGATAATAGTAATGATATTCAACTTTTGAAAGATATAATTATATTTGTTGATCTAATAAACAATATAAATTTATGGTTAGGTGAACGAGTAGTTTTTATTTCGAGATAAATTAGGAAATTATTTGATTCATATTTTTGTTTAGCGAATTTTTAGATATAGTACGGATAATAAAGTTACGATTTTAAATTAATATTAACAAAATATGTGAAGTATTTTATTATCTTATAATATTGTGTATAAGTTGAAATATAGAGTTTTACGTTATAGGTTTAACAATTATTTGCGTAATTTTATTGCATATTACACATCTTCTCTAATTAGAGATCTTTGAATTTTTGTTTTCTAAATCAATTCAATATACATGTTTTATCATTGGTATTTCATCCATCTATATTTTTTTTGAATTGTTAAATAATAATTTCATTCAATTTAATATATCTATTTATATTTTCTTTTTATACGTGATTTTATGTAATATGAGTTATTTAACATATTATTTGTTTGTTTTTAACATTTTTTATAATATTTATTCGTAACTAGTACGTGTTAGTTTATTTCAATGAGATTATTACTATATTAAATAACTTTATCACCTACTCTTACACAATAGTTAAAATTATTGAAACATAATAAGCATAACAAGTTTAGTATTTTGCAAGGAGGATAATAATAGTAATGATATTTAACTTTTGAAAGATATAATTATATTTGTTGATTTAATAAACAATATAAATTTATGGTTAGGTAAATGAATAATTTTTGTTTTGAGATAAATTAGGAAATTATTTGATTCATATTTATGTTTAGCGAAATTTTAGATATAGTACGTATAATAAAGTTACGATATTAAATTAATATTAACAAAATATGTGAAGTATTTTATTATCTGATAATATTGTGTATAAGTTAAAATATAGAGCTTTTTGTTATAGGTTTTACAATTATTTGTGTAATTTTATTGCATAATACACATATTCTCTAATAAGAGGTCTTTGAAATTTTGTTTTCTAAATCACTTCAATATATAAATGTTTTATCAATGGTATTTCATCCATCTATATTTTTTTTGAATTGTTAAATAATTATTTCATTCAATTTAATATATCTATTTATATTTTCTTCTTATATGTGATTTTATGTAATATGAGTTATTTAACATATTATTTGTTTGTTTTTAACATTTTTTATAATATTTATTCGTAACTAGTACGTGTTAGTTTATTTCTATGAGATTATTACTATATTAAAAATATATTTGGAAATTATTAAGTGTAATGCAAGAAATAATTTACTCGTGTAACTTTATCTCGTACTCTTACACAATAGTTAAAATTATTGAAACATAATAAGCATAACACGTTTAGTATTTTGTACGGAGGATAATAATAGTAATGATATTCAACTTTTGAAAGATATAATTATATTTGTTGATCTAATAAATATTATAAATTTATGGTTAGGTAAAGGAGTAGTTTTTTTTCGAGATAAATTAGGAAATTATTTGATTCATATTTATGTTTAGCGAATTTTTAGATATAGTACGGATAATAAAGTTACGATTTTAAATTAATATTAACAAAATATGTGAAGTATTTTATTATCTGATAATATTGTGTATAAGTTAAAATATAGAGCTTTTTGTTATAGGTTTTACAATTATTTGCGTAATTTTATTGCATAATACACATATTCTCTAATTAGAGGTCTTTGAAATTTTGTTTTCTAAATCACTTCAATATACATGTTTTATCAATGGTATTTCATCCATCTATTTTTTTTGAATTGTTAAATAATTATTTCATTAAATTAATATATCTGTTTATATTTTCTTCTTATATGTGATTTTATGTAATATGAGTTATTTAACATATTATTTGTTTGTTTTTAACATTTTTTATAATATTTATTCGTAACTAGTACGTGTTAGTTTATTTCTATGAGATTATTACTATATTAAAAATATATTTGGAAATTATTAAGTGCAATGCAAGAAATAATTTACTCGTGTAACTTTATCACCTACTCTTACACAATAGTTAAAATTGTTGAAACATAATAAGCATAACACGTTAACAAGTTTAGTATTTTGTAAGGAGGATAATAATAGTAATGATATTCAACTTTTGAAAGATATAATTATATTTGTTGATCTAATAAATAATATAAATTTATGGTTAGGTAAAGGAGTAGTTTTTTTTCGAGATAAATTAGGAAATTATTTGATTCATATTTATGTTTAGCGAATTTTTAGATATAGTACGGATAATAAAGTTACGATTTTAAATTAATATTAACAAAATATGTGAAGTATTTTATTATCTGATAATATTGTGTATAAGTTGAAATATAGAGTTTTAGGTTATAGGTTTAACAATTATTTGCGTAATTTTATTGCATATTACACATCTTCTCTAATTAGAGATCTTTGAATTTTTGTTTTCTAAATCACTTCAATATACATGTTTTATCAATGGTATTTCATCCATCTATATTTTTTTTGAATTGTTAAATAATTATTTCATTCAATTTAATATATCTATTTATATTTTCTTCTTATATGTGATTTCATGTAATATGAGTTATTTAACATATTATTTGTTTGTTTTTAACATTTTTTATAATATTTATTCGTAACTAGTACGTGTTAGTTTATTTCTATGAGATTATTACTATATTAAAATTATATTTGGAAATTATTAAGTTAAATGCAAGAAATAATTTACTCGTATAACTTTATCACCTACTCTTACACAATACTTAAAATTATTTAAATATAATAAGCATAACAAGTTTAGTATTTTGCAAGGAGGATAATAATAGTAATGATATTTAACTTTTGAAAGATATAATTATATTTGTTGATCTAATAAACAATATAAATTTATGGTTAGGTGAACGAGTAGTTTTTATTTCGAGATAAATTAGGAAATTATTTGATTCATATTTATGTTTAGCGAATTTTTAGATATAGTACGGATAATAAAGTTACGATTTTAAATTAATATTAACAAAATATGTGAAGTATTTTATTATCTGATAATATTGTGTATAAGTTGAAATATAGAGTTTTACGTTATAGGTTTAACAATTATTTGCGTAATTTTATTGCATATTACACATCTTCTCTAATTAGAGATCTTTGAATTTTTGTTTTCTAAATCAATTCAATATACATGTTTTATCATTGGTATTTCATCCATCTATATTTTTTTTGAATTGTTAAATAATAATTTCATTCAATTTAATATATCTATTTATATTTTCTTTTTATACGTGATTTTATGTAATATGAGTTATTTAACATATTATTTGTTTGTTTTTAACATTTTTTATAATATTTATTCGTAACTAGTACGTGTTAGTTTATTTCTATGAGATTATTACTATATTAAAAATATATTTGGAAATTATTAAGTGTAATGTAAGAAATAATTTACTCGTGTAACTTTATCACCTACTCTTACACAATAGTTAAAATTATTGAAACATAATAAGCATAACAAGTTTAGTATTTTGTAAGGAGGATAATCATAGTAATGATATTCAACTTTTGAAAGATATAATTATATTTGTTGATCTAATAAACAATATAAGTTTATGGTTAGGTAAATGAGTATTTTTTTTTCGAGATAAATTTGGAAATTATTTAATTCATATTTATGTTTAGCGAATTTTTAGATATAGTACGGATAATAAAGTTACGATATTAAATAAATATTAACATAATATGTGAAGTATTTTATTATCTGATAATATTGTGTATAAGTTAAAATATAGAGCTTTTTGTTATAGGTTTTACAATTATTTGCGTAATTTTATTGCATAATACACATATTCTCTAATTAGAGGTCTTTGAAATTTTGTTTTCTAAATCACTTCAATATACATGTTTTATCAATGGTATTTCATCCATCTATATTTTTTTTTGAATTGTTAAATAATTATTTCATTCAATTTAATATATCTATTTATATTTTCTTCTTATATGTGATTTCATGTAATATGAGTTATTTAACATATTATTTGTTTGTTTTTAACATTTTTTATAATATTTATTCGTAACTAGTACGTGTTAGTTTATTTCTATGAGATTATTACTATATTAAAAATATATTTGGAAATTATTAAGTGCAATGCAAGAAATAATTTACTCGTGTAACTTTATCACCTACTCTTACACAATAGTTAAAATTGTTGAAACATAATAAGCATAACACGTTAACAAGTTTAGTATTTTGTAAGGAGGATAATAATAGTAATGATATTCAACTTTTGAAAGATATAATTATATTTGTTGATCTAATAAATAATATAAATTTATGGTTAGGTAAAGGAGTAGTTTTTTTTCGAGATAAATTAGGAAATTATTTGATTCATATTTATGTTTAGCGAATTTTTAGATATAGTACGGATAATAAAGTTACGATTTTAAATCAATATTTACAAAATATGTGAAGTATTTTATTATCTGATAATATTGTGTATAAGTTGAAATATAGAGTTTTAGGTTATAGGTTTAACAATTATTTGCGTAATTTTATTGCATATTACACATCTTCTCTAATTAGAGATCTTTGAATTTTTGTTTTCTAAATCAATTCAATATACATGTTTTATCATTGGTATTTCATCCATCTATATTTTTTTTTGAATTGTTAAATAATAATTTCATTCAATTTAATATATCTATTTATATTTTCTTTTTATACGTGATTTTATGTAATATGAGTTATTTAACATATTATTTGTTTGTTTTTAACATTTTTTATAATATTTATTCGTAACTAGTACGTGTTAGTTTATTTCAATGAGATTATTACTATATTAAATAACTTTATCACCTACTCTTACACAATAGTTAAAATTATTGAAACATAATAAGCATAACAAGTTTAGTATTTTGCAAGGAGGATAATAATAGTAATGATATTTAACTTTTGAAAGATATAATTATATTTGTTGATCTAATAAACAATATAAATTTATGGTTAGGTGAACGAGTAGTTTTTATTTCGAGATAAATTAGGAAATTATTTGATTCATATTTATGTTTAGCGAATTTTTAGATATAGTATGGATAATAAAGTTACGATTTTAAATTAATATTAACAAAATATGTGAAGTATTTTATTATCTGATAATATTGTGTATAAGTTGAAATATAGAGTTTTACGTTATAGGTTTAACAATTATTTGCGTAATTTTATTGCATATTACACATCTTCTCTAATTAGAGATCTTCGAATTTTTGTTTTCTAAATCAATTCAATATACATGTTTTATCATTGGTATTTCATCCATCTATATTTTTTTTGAATTGTTAAATAATTATTTCATTCAATTTAATATATCTATTTATATTTTCTTCTTATATGTGATTTCATGTAATATGAGTTATTTAACATATTATTTGTTTGTTTTTAACATTTTTAGTAATATTTATTCGTAACTAGTACGTGTTAGTTTATTTCTATGAGATTATTACTATATTAAAAATATATTTGGAAATTATTAAGTGCAATGCAAGAAATAATTTACTCGTGTAACTTTATCACCTACTCTTACACAATAGTTAAAATTGTTGAAACATAATAAGCATAACACGTTTAGTATTTTGTAAGGAGGATAATAATAGTAATGATATTTAACTTTTGAAAGATATAATTATATTTGTTGATCTAATAAACAATATAAATTTATGGTTAGGTGAACGAGTAGTTTTTATTTCGAGATAAATTAGGAAATTATTTGATTCATATTTATGTTTAGCGAAATTTTAGATATAGTACGTATAATAAACTTACGATATTAAATTAATATTAACAAAATATGTGAAGTATTTTATTATCTGATAATATTGTGTATAAGTTAAAATATAGAGCTTTTTGTTATAGGTTTTACAATTATTTGTGTAATTTTATTGCATAATACACATATTCTCTAATTAGAGGTCTTTGAAATTTTGTTTTCTAAATCACTTCAATATACATGTTTTATCAATGGTATTTCATCCATCTATATTTTTTTTGAATTGTTAAATAATTATTTCATTCAATTTAATATATCTATTTATATTTTCTTCTTATATGTGATTTCATGTAATATGAGTTATTTAACATATTATTTGTTTGTTTTTAACATTTTTAGTAATATTTATTCGTAACTAGTACGTGTTAGTTTATTTCTATGAGATTATTACTATATTAAAAATATATTTGGAAATTATTAAGTGCAATGCAAGAAATAATTTACTCGTGTAACTTTATCTCGTACTCTTACACAATAGTTAAAATTATTGAAACATAATAAGCATAACACGTTTAGTATTTTGCAAGGAGGATAATAATAGTAATGATATTTAACTTTTGAAAGATATAATTATATTTGTTGATCTAATAAATAATATAAATTTATGGTTTGGTAAAGGAGTAGTTTTTTTTTCGAGATAAATTAGGAAATTATTTGATTCATATTTATGTTTAGCGAATTTTTAGATATAGTACGGATAATAAAGTTACGATTTTAAATTAATATTAACAAAATATGTGAAGTATTTTATTATCTGATAATATTGTGTATAAGTTAAAATATAGAGTTTTTTGTTATAGGTTTAACAATTATTTGCGTAATTTTATTGCATATTACACATCTTCTCTAATTAGAGATCTTTGAATTTTTGTTTTCTAAATCACTTCAATATACATGTTTTATCAATGGTATTTCATCCATCTATATTTTTTTTGAATTGTTAAATAATTATTTCATTCAATTTAATATATCTATTTATATTTTCTTCTTATATGTGATTTTATGTAATATGAGTTATTTAACATATTATTTGTTTGTTTTTAACATTTTTTATAATATTTATTCGTAACTAGTACGTGTTAGTTTATTTCTATGAGATTATTACTATATTAAAAATATATTTGGAAATTATTAAGTGCAATGCAAGAAATAATTTACTCGTGTAACTTTATCACCTACTCTTACACAATAGTTAAAATTATTGAAACATAATAAGCATAACACGTTTAGTATTTTGTAAGGAGGATAATAATAGTAATGATATTCAACTTTTGAAAGATATAATTATATTTGTTGATCTAATAAATAATATAAATTTATGGTTAGGTAAAGGAGTAGTTTTTTTTCGAGATAAATTAGGAAATTATTTGATTCATATTTATGTTTAGCGAATTTTTAGATATAGTACGGATAATAAAGTTACGATTTTAAATCAATATTTACAAAATATGTGAAGTATTTTATTATCTGATAATATTGTGTATAAGTTGAAATATAGAGTTTTAGGTTATAGGTTTAACAATTATTTGCGTAATTTTATTGCATATTACACATCTTCTCTAATTAGAGATCTTTGAATTTTTGTTTTCTAAATCACTTCAATATACATGTTTTATCAATGGTATTTCATCCATCTATTTTTTTTTTGAATTGTTAAATAATTATTTCATTAAATTAATATATCTATTTATATTTTCTTCTTATATGTGATTTTATTTAATATGAGTTATTTAACATATTATTTGTTTGTTTTTAACATTTTTAATAATATTTATTCGTAACTAGTACGTGTTAGTTTATTTCTATGAGATTATTACTATATTAAAAGTATAATTGGAAATTATTAAGTGCAATGTAAGAAATAATTTACTCGTATAACTTTATCACCTACTCTTACACAATAGTTAAAATTATTGAAACATAATAAGCATAACACATTTAGTATTTTGTAAGGAGGATGATAATAGTAATGATATTCAACTTTTGAAAGATATAATTATATTTGTTGATCTAATAAACAATATAAATTTATGGTTAGGTAAAGGAGTAGTTTTTTTTCGAGATAAATTAGGAAATTATTTGATTCATATTTATGTTTAGCGAATTTTTAGATATAGTACGGATAATAAAGTTACGATTTTAAATTAATATTTACAAAATATGTGAAGTATTTTATTATCTGATAATATTTTGTATAAGTTAAAATATAGTGTTTTTTGTTATAGGTTTAACAATTATTTGCGTAATTTTATTGCATATTACACATCTTCTCTAATTAGAGATCTTTGAATTTTTGTTTTCTAAATCACTTCAATATACATGTTTTATCAATGGTATTTCATCCATCTATATTTTTTTGGAATTGTTAAATAATTATTTCATTCAATTTAATATATCTATTTATATTTTCTTCTTATATTCGATTTTATGTAATATGAGTTATTTAACATATTATTTGTTTGTTTTTAACATTTTTTATAATATTTATTCGTAACTAGTACGTGTTAGTTTATTTCTATGAGATTATTACTATATTAAAAATATATTTGGAAATTATTAAGTGCAATGCAAGAAATAATTTACTCGTATAACTTTATCACCTACTCTTACACAATAGTTAAAATTATTGAAACATAATAAGCATAACACATTTAGTATTTTGTAAGGAGGATGATAATAGTAATGATATTCAACATTTGAAAGATATAATTTTATTTGGTAATTTAATAAACATTATAAGTTTATGGTTAGGTAAACGAGTAGTTTTTGGTACGAGATAAATTAGGTAATTATTTGATTTATATTTTTGTTTGGCGAATTTTTAGATATAGTACGGATAATAAATTTACGATGTTAAATTAATATTAACAAAATATGTGAAGTATTTTATTATCTGATAATATTGTGTATAAGTTGAAATATAGAGTTTTAGGTTATAGGTTTAACAATTATTTGCGTAATTTTATTGCATATTACACATCTTCTCTAATTAGAGATCTTTGAATTTTTGTTTTCTAAATCACTTCAATATACATGTTTTATCAATGGTATTTCATCCATCTATTTTTTTTTGAATTGTTAAATAATTATTTCATTAAATTAATATATCTATTTATATTTTCTTCTTATATGTGATTTTATTTAATATGAGTTATTTAACATATTATTTGTTTGTTTTTAACATTTTTAATAATATTTATTCGTAACTAGTACGTGTTAGTTTATTTCTATGAGATTATTACTATATTAAAAATATATTTGGAAATTATTAAGTGCAATGCAAGAAATAATTTACTCGTGTAACTTTATCACCTACTCTTACACAATAGTTAAAATTGTTGAAACATAATAAGCGTAACACGTTAACAAGTTTAGTATTTTGTAAGGAGGATAATAATAGTAATGATATTCAACTTTTGAAAGATATAATTATATTTGTTGATCTAATAAATATTATAAATTTATGGTTAGGTAAAGGAGTAGTTTTTTTTCGAGATAAATTAGGAAATTATTTGATTCATATTTATGTTTAGCGAATTTTTAGATATAGTACGGATAATAAAGTTACGATTTTAAATTAATATTTACAAAATATGTGAAGTATTTTATTATCTGATAATATTGTGTATAAGTTAAAATATAGAGCTTTTTGTTATAGGTTTTACAATTATTTGCGTAATTTTATTGCATATTACACATCTTCTCTAATTAGAGATCTTTGAATTTTTGTTTTCTAAATCACTTCAATATACATGTTTTATCAATGGTATTTCATCCATCTATATTTTTTTTGAATTGTTAAATAATTATTTCATTCAATTTAATATATCTATTTATATTTTCTTCTTATATGTGATTTCATGTAATATGAGTTATTTAACATATTATTTGTTTGTTTTTAACATTTTTTATAATATTTATTCGTAACTAGTACGTGTTAGTTTATTTCTATGAGATTATTACTATATTAAAAATATATTTGGAAATTTTAAGTGCAATGCAAGAAATAATTTACTCGTGTAAGTTTATCTCGTACTCTTACACAATAGTTAAAATTATTGAAACATAATAAGCATAACACATTTAGTATTTTGCAAGGAGGATAATAATAGTAATGATATTTAACTTATGAAATATATAATTATATTTGGTGATCTAATAAAAATATAAATTTATGGTTAGGTAAACGAGTAGTTTTTGTTTCGAGATAAATTAGGAAATTATTTAATTCATATTTATGTTTAGCGAATTTTTAGATATAGTACGGATAATAAAGTTACGATTTTAAATTAATATTAACAAAATATGTAAAGTACTTTATTATATGATAATATTGTGTATAAGTTAAAATATAGAGCTTTTTGTTATAGGTTTAACAATTATTTGTGTAATTTTATTGCATATTACACATCTTCTCTAATTAGAGATCTTTGAATTTTTGTTTTCTAAATCACTTCAATATACATGTTTTATCAATGGTATTTCATCCATCTATATTTTTTTTGAATTGTTAAATAATTATTTCATTCAATTTAATATATCTATTTATATTTTCTTCTTATATGTGATTTTATGTAATATGAGTTATTTAACATATTATTTGTTTGTTTTTAACATTTTTTATAATATTTATTCGTAACTAGTACGTGTTAGTTTATTTCTATGAGATTATTACTATATTAAAAATATATTTGGAAATTATTAAGTGCAATGCAAGAAATAATTTACTCGTATAACTTTATCACCTACTCTTACACAATACTTAAAATTATTTAAATATAATAAGCATAACAAGTTTAGTATTTTGCAAGGAGGATAATAATAGTAATGATATTTAACTTTTGAAAGATATAATTATATTTGTTGATCTAATAAACAATATAAGTTTATGGTTAGGTAAACGAGTAGTTTTTGTTTCGAGATAAATTAGGAAATTATTTAATTCATATTTATGTTTAGCGAATTTTTAGATATAGTACGGATAATAAAGTTACGATTTTAAATTAATATTAACAAAATATGTGAAGTATTTTATTATCTGATAATATTGTGTATAAGTTGAAATATAGAGTTTTAGGTTATAGGTTTAACAATTATTTGCGTAATTTTATTGCATATTACACATCTTCTCTAATTAGAGATCTTTGAATTTTTGTTTTCTAAATCACTTCAATATACATGTTTTATCAATGGTATTTCATCCATCTATATTTTTTTTGAATTGTTAAATAATTATTTCATTCAATTTAATATATCTATTTATATTTTCTTCTTATATGTGATTTTATTTAATATGAGTTATTTAACATATTATTTGTTTGTTTTTAACATTTTTAATAATATTTATTCGTAACTAGTACGTGTTAGTTTATTTCTATGAGATTATTACTATATTAAAAGTATAATTGGAAATTATTAAGTGCAATGCAAGAAATAATTTACTCGTATAACTTTATCTCGTACTCTTACACAATAGTTAAAATTATTGAAACATAATAAGCATAACACATTTAGTATTTTGTAAGGAGGATAATAATAGTAATGATATTTAACTTATGAAATATATAATTATATTTGGTGATCTAATAAAAATATAAATTTATGGTTAGGTAAACGAGTAGTTTTTATTTCGAGATAAATTAGGAAATTATTTAATTCATATTTATGTTTAGCGAATTTTTAGATATAGTACGGATAATAAAGTTACGATTTTAAATTAATATTAACAAAATATGTGAAGTATTTTATTATCTGATAATATTGTGTATAAGTTAAAATATAGAGCTTTTTGTTATAGGTTTTACAATTATTTGCGTAATTTTATTGCATAATACACATATTCTCTAATTAGAGGTCTTTGAAATTTTGTTTTCTAAATCACTTCAATATACATGTTTTATCAATGATATATTTCATCCACCCGTATTTTTATTTTGGATTTGTTAAATAATTATTTCATTAAATTAATATATCTGTTTATATTTTCATCTTATATGTTATTTTATGTAATATGAGTTATTTAACATATTATTTGTTTGTTTTTAACATTTTTATTAATATTTATTCGTAACTAGTACGTGTTAGTTTATTTCTATGAGATTATTACTATATTAAAAATATATTTGGAAATTATTAAGTGCAATGCAAGAAATAATTTACTCGTGTAACTTTATCACCTACTCTTACACAATAGTTAAAATTGTTGAAACATAATAAGCATAACACGTTAACAAGTTTAGTATTTTGTAAGGAGGATAATAATAGTAATGATATTCAACTTTTGAAAGATATAATTATATTTGTTGATCTAATAAACAATATAAGTTTATGGTTAGTTAAACGAGTATTTTTTTTTTCGAGATAAATTAGGAAATTATTTGATTCATATTTATGTTTAGCGAATTTTTAGATATAGTACGGATAATAAAGTTACGATTTTAAATTAATATTTACAAAATATGTGAAGTATTTTATTATCTGATAATATTTTGTATAAGTTAAAATATAGAGCTTTTTGTTATAGGTTTAACAATTATTTGCGTAATTTTATTGCATGTTACACATCTTCTCTAATTAGAGATCTTTGAATTTTTGTTTTCTAAATCACTTCAATATACATGTTTTATGTATTTCATCCATCTATATTTTTTTTGAATTGTTAAATAATTATATCATTCAATTTAATATATCTATTTATAGTTTCTACTTATATATGGTTTTATGTAATGTTAGTTATTTAACATATTATTTTTTTTTTAACATTTTTAATAATATTTATTCGTAACTATTACGTGTTAGTTTATTTATATATGAGATTATTACTATATTAAATATATATTTGGAAATTGTTAAGTGCAATGCATGAAATGATTTACAAGTTTAACTATATCACGTACTCTTAAACAATAGTTAAAATTATTAAAACAAAATAAGGATAACAAGTTTAGCGCCAATCAATATATGCATGCTTACATCCATATTGCTTCTATGCATAATTTGTCTCAATTGTTTTTTATCTTACATTTTCTAGCCAACAAGATATATTCGTATGTTATTGTGGCTAAAGGTTCTCAACAAAATCATTTTGCACTTAAAACTATTGATGGAGCAGTTTATATCTTGCAAGCAACAGTTTTGATACATTAATGTATGGCAATTATGTTCAAACGCATGAATGCATAGCAAAAGCGAGCAAGGAAGTGGTTGCCAATCCTAGGTGTAGATGAACCTAATATTTTTGCTTACACCCATGTTCAATTTCTTCAAGATAAGATTCATCTTCTTCTCTTCCATGAAACTCAACAAGCCATATAGGAGTGGAAAAGGTTGGAATGCATTAAGCATGTTTTTTTGTTACTTGAGGGTCATTATATTTTGGTTTTGAGTCTATTTCTCTTTTTTGAAGTTTGACGTAATCTGTACAAACCGTACTTTTCATCGTATCATTTGTAAAATAAATGTCTTGGAAAAAAGCTTCTTGGAATTAGTTTGGAATTTATTGAAGGGTTTTCATCATTACACTAGGTTCCACAAGAACAAAGAGTTCTCAATACAGATGCAACATTTTCTTGTTAGCGCCAATCAATATATGCATGCTTTAGCGATGCAAAGTGTTAGATACACCCTACTGCGTATCTTCATTCAAAGACAAGGTAGGTGACCGGTTAACCACCAAACATCAATGGCTTACATCCACATTGCTTCTATCCACATAGCCAACAAGATATATTCGCTTGTTATTGTGGCTAAACCTTCTGAACAAAATCATTTTGCACTCAAAACTATTGATGGGGAAGTTTATATCTTGCATCCAATAGTTTTGATACATTAATGTATGGAAATTATGTTCAAACGCATGAATGCATGGCATAAGCGAGCAATGAAGTGGTTGCCGATCCTAGGTGTAGATGAACCTAATATTTTTGCTCACACCCATGTTCAATTTTATCAAGATAAGATTCATCTTCTTCTCTTCCATGAAACTCAACAAGCCATATAGGAGATGAAAAGGTTGGAATGCATTAAGCAAGTTTTTCTTGTTACTTGAGGGTCGTTATATTTTGGTTTTGAGTCTATTTATCTTTGTGTAGTTTGGATTGATCTGTACAAATCGTACTTTTCATCGTATCATTTGTAAAAGAAATGTCTTGGAACAAAGCTTCTAGGAATTAGTTTGGAATTTATTGAAGGGTTTTAATCATTACACTAAGTTCCACAAGAACAAAGAGTTCTCATTACATATGCAAAATTTTCATGTTAGCGTCAATCAATATATGCATGCTTTAGCGATGCAAAGTGTTAGATACACCCTACTGCGTATCTTCATTCAAAGACAAGGTAGGTGACTGGTTAACCACCAAACATCAAATGCTTACATTCCACATTGCTTCTATGCATAAGTTGTATCAATTGTTTTTTACCTTAAACTTTCTAGCCAACAAGATATATTCGCATGTTATTGTGGTTAAACCTTCTGACCAAAATCATTTTGCACTTAAAACTATTGATGGGGCTGTTTATATCTTGCAACCAACAGTTTTGATACATTAATATATGGCAATTATGTTCAAACGCATGAATGCATGGCAAAAGCAGGCAAAGAAGTGGTTGCAGATCCTAAGGTGTAGATGAACCTAATCCTTTTGCTCACATCAATGTTCAATTTAGGAGAGGAATAGCTTCATCTTCTTCTCTTCCATGAAACTCAACAAGCCATATAGGAGATGAAAAGGTTGGAATGCATTAATCAAGTTTTTTTTGTTACTTGAGGGTCATTATATTTCGGTTTTGAGTCTATTTCACTTTGTTAGGTTTGGAGTTATCTATACAAACCGTACTTTTCTTCGTATCATTTGTAAAAGAAATGTCTTGGAACCAAGCTTCTTGGAATTAGTTTGGAATTTATTGAAGTGTTTTCATCATTACACTAGGTTCCCCAAGAACAAAGAGTTCTCATTACAGATGCAACGTTTTCTTGTTAGCGCCAATCAATATATGCAAGCTTTAGCTATGCAAAGTGTCAGACATACCCTACTACGTATCTTCATTCAAAGCCATGGTAGGTGACCGGTTAACCACCAAACATCACATGCTTACATCCACATTGCTTCTATGCATAAGTTGTATCAATTGTTTTTTATCTTAAACTTTCTAGCCAACAAGATATATTCGCATGTTATTGTGGCTAAACCTTCTGAACAAAATCATTTTGCACTTAAAACTATTGATGGGGCAGTTTATATCTTGCATCAAACAATTTTGATACATTAATTTATGGCAATTATGTTCAAACGCATGAATGCATGGAAAAAGCGAGCAAGGAAGTGGTTGCAGATCCTAGGTGTATATGAACCTAATGCTTTTGCTCACACACGTCTTCAATTTCATCAAGATAAGATTCATCTTCTTCTCTTCCACGAAACTCAACAAGACATATAGTAGAGGAAAAGGTTGGAATGTATTAAGCAAGTTTTTTTATTACTTGAGGGTCATTATATTTTGGTTTTGAGTCTATTTCACTTTGTGAAGTTTGGAGTGATCTGTACAAACCGTACTTTCTTCGTATCATTTGTAAAAGAAATCTCCCGAAACCAAGCTTCTAGGAATTATTTTGGAATTTATTTAAGGGTTTTTATCATTACAATGGGTTCCACAAGAACAAAGAGTTCTCATTACAGATGCAACGTTTTCTTGTTAGCGCCAATCAATATATGCAAGCTTTAGCGATGGAAAGTCTCAGATATACACTATTGCGTATCTTCATTCAAAGATAAGGTAGGTGACTGGTTAACCACCAAACATCCAATGCTTACAACCACATTGCTTCTATGCATAATTTGTCTCGATTGTTTCTTATCTTACACTTTCTAGCCAACCAGATATATTCGTATGTTATTGTGGCTAAAGCTGCTCAACAAAATCATTTTGCACTTAAAACTATTGATGGAGCAGTTTATATCTTGCAAGCAACAGTTTTGATACATTAATGTATGGAAATTATGTTCAAGCGCATGAATGCATGGCAAAAGCGAGCAAGGAAGTGGTTGCCGATCGTAGGTGTAGATGAACCTAATATTTTTGCTCACACCCATGTTCAATTTCATCAAGATAAGATTAATCTTCTTCTCTTCCCTGAAACTCAACAATCCATATAGGAGATGAAAAGGTTGGAATGCATTAAGCATGTTTTTTTTGTTACTTGAGGGTCATTATATTTTGGTTTTGAGTCTATTTCTCTTTTTTGAAGTTTGACGTAATCTGTACAAACCGTACTTTTCTTCGTATCATTTGTAAAAGAAATGTCCTGGAACCAAGCTTCTAGGAATTATTTGGAATTTATTCAAGTGTTTTCATCATTACACTAGGTTCCACATGAGCAGAGAGTTCTCATTACAGATGCAACATTTTCTTGTTAGCGCCAATCAATATATGCATGCTTTAGCGATGCAAAGTGTCAGATACACCCTACTGCGTATCTTCATTCAAAGACAAGGTAGGTGACCGGTTAACCACCAAACATAAAACGCTTACATCCACATTGCTTCTATGCATAAGTTGTATCAATTGTTTTTTATCTTAAACTTTCTAGCCAACAAGATATATTCGCTTGTTATTGTGGCTAAACCTTATGAACAAAATCATTTTCCACTTAAAACTATTGATGTGGCAGTTTATATCTTCCAACCAACAGTTTTGATACATTAATGTATGGAAATTATGTTCAAACGCATGAATTCATGGCAAAAGCGAGCAAGCAAGTGGTTGCAGATCCTAGGTGTAGATGAACCTAATCCATTTTCTCACACCCATGTTCAATTTCATCAAGGTAAGATTCATCTTTTTCTCTTCCATCGAACTCAACATGCCATATAGGAGATGAAAAGGTTGGAATGCGTTAAGAAAGTTTTTTTTGTTACTTGAGGGTCATTATATTTCGGTTTTGAGTCTATTTCACTTTGTTAGGTTTGGATTGATCTGTACCAACCGTACTTTTCTTCGTATTATTTGTAAAAGAAATGTCTCGGAAACAAGCTTCTTGGGATTAGTTTGGAATTTATTGAAGGGTTTTAATCATTACACTAGGTTCCCCAAGAACAAAGAGTTCTCATTACATATGCAACGTTTACTTGTTAGCGCCAATCAATATATGCAAGCTTTAGCGATTCAAAGTGTCAGATATACCCTATTGCATATCTTCATTCAAAGACAAGGTAGGTGACCGGTTAACCACCAAACATCAAATGCTTACATCCACATTGCTTCTATGCTTAAGTTGTATTAATTGTTTTTTATCTTGAAATTTCTAGCCAAAGATATATTCGTTTGTTATTGTGGCCAAAACTTTCTGAACAAAATCATTTTGCACTCAAAACAATTGATGGGGCAGTTTATATCTTGCATCCAATAGTTTTGATACATTAATGTATGGCAATTATGTTTAAACGAATGAATGCATGGCAAAAGCGAGGAAGCAAGTGGTTGCAGATCCTAGGTGTAGATGAACCTAATCCTTTTGCTCACATCCATGTTCAATTTCATCAAGATAAGATTCATCTTCTTCTCTTCCATGAAATTCAACAAGCCATATAGGAGATGAACAGGTTGGAATGCATTAAGCAAGTTATTTTGTTACTTGAGGGTCATTATATTTCGGTTTTGAGTCTATTTCACTTTGTGAAGTTTGGATTGATCCGTATAAACCATACTTTTCATCTAATCATTTGTAAAAGAAATGTCTTGGAACAAAGCTTCTTGGAATTAGTTTGGAATTTATTGAAGGGTTTTCATCATTACACTAGGTTCCACAAGAACAAAGAGCTCTCATTACAGATGCAACATTATCTTGTTAGCGCCAATCAATATATGCATACTTTAGTGATGCAAAGTGTCAGATACAACCTACTGCGTATCTTCATTCAAAGAAAAGGTAGGTGACCGGTTAACCACCAAACATCAAATGCTTACATCCACATTGTTTCTATGCATAAGTTGTATTAATTGTTTTTTATCTTCTAGCCAACAAGATATATTCGCATGTTATTGTGGCTAAACCTTTTGAAAAAATCATTTTTCACCTAAACTATTGATGGGGCTGTTTATATCTTGCAACCAACACTTTTGATACATTAATGTATGGTAATTATGTTCAAACGCATGAATGCATGGCAAAAGTGAGCAAGGAAGTGGTTGTCGATACTAGGTGTAGATGAACCTAATGCTTTTGCTCACACCCATGTTCAATTTCATCAAGATAAGATTCATCTTCTTCTCTTCCAGGAAACTCAACAAGCCATATAGGAGATGAAAAGGTTGGAATGCATTAAGCATGTTTTTTTGTTATTTGAGGGTCATTATATTTTATTTTTGAGTCTCTTTCTCTTTTTTGAAGTTTGACGTAATCTATACAAACTGTACTTTTCATCGTATCATTTGTAAAAGAAATGTCGTGAAACCAAGCTTCTAGGAATTAGTTTAGAATTTATTGAAGGGTTTTCATCATTACACTAGGTTCCACAAGAACAAAGAGTTCTCATTACAGATGCAACATTTTCTTATTAGCGCCAATCGATATATGCAAGCTTTAGCGATGCAAAGTGTCAGATATACCCTATTGCGTATCTTCATTCAAAGACAAGGTAGGTGACCGGTTAACCACCAAACATCCAATGCTTACATCCACATTGCTTCTATGCATAATTTGTCTCGATTGTTTCTTATCTTACACTTTCTAGCCGACCAGATATATTCGTATGTTATTGTGGCTAAAGCTGCTCAACAAAATCATTTTGCACTTAAAACTATTGATGGAGCAGTTTATATCTTGCAAGCAACAGTTTTGATACATTAATGTATGGAAATTATGTTCAAGCGCATGAATGCATGGAAAAAGCGAGCAAGGAAGTGGTTGCCGATCCTAGGTGTTGATGAACCTAATATTTTTGCTCACACCCATGTTCAATTTCATCAAGATAATATTAATCTTCTTCTCTTCCCTGAAACTCAACAAGCCATATAGGAGATGAACAGGTTGGAATGCATTAAGCAAGTTTTTTTGTTACTTGAGGGTCATTATATTTTGGTTTTGAGTCTATTTAACTTTGTTAGGTTTGGATTGATCTGTACCAACCGTACTTTTCTTCGTATTATTTGTAAAAGAAATGTCTCGGAAACAAGCTTCTTGGGATTAGTTTGGAATTTATTGAAGGGTTTTAATCATTACACTAGGTTCCCCAAGAACAAAGAGTTCTCATTACAGATGCAACGTTTTCTTGTTAACGCCAATCAATATATGCAAGCTTTAGCGATTCAAAGTGTCAGATATACCCTATTGCGTATCTTCATTCAAAGACATGGTAGGTGACCGGTTAACCACCAAACATCAAATGCTTACATCCACATTGCTTCTATGCATAAGTTGTATTAATTGTTTTTTATCTTGAAATTTCTAGCCAAAGATATATTCGTTTGTTATTGTGGCTAAACCTTCTGAACAAAATCATTTTCCACTCAAAACAATTGATGGGGCAGTTTATATCTTGCATCCAACAGTTTTGATACATTAATGTATGGCAATTATATTTAAACGAATGAATGCATGGCAAAAGCGAGGAAGCAAGTGGTTGCAGATCCTAGGTGTAGATGAACCTAATCCTTTTGCTCACATCCATGTTCAATTTCATCAAGATAAGATTCATCTTCTTCTCTTCCATGAATCTCAACAAGCCATATAGGAGATGAACAGGTTGGAATGCATTAAGCAAGTTTTTTTGTTACTTGAGGGTCATTATATTTCGGTTTTGAGTCTATTTCACTTTGTGAAGTTTGGATTGATCCGTACAAACCGTACTTTTCATCTAATCATTTGTAAAAGAAATGACTTGGAACAAAGCTTCTTGGAATTAGTTTGGAATTTATTGAAGGGTTTTCATCATTACACTAGGTTCCACAAGAACAAAGAGTTCTCATTACAGATGCAACGTTATCTTGTTAGCGCCAATCAATATATGCATCCTTTAGTGATGCAAAGTGTCAGATACAACCTACTGCGTATCTTCATTCAAAGACAAGGTAGGTGACCGATTAACCACCAAACATCAATGGCTTACATCCACATTGCTTCTATGCATAATTTGTCCCAATTGGTTTTTATCTTAAACTTCCTAGCCAACAAGATATATTCGTATGTTGTTGTGGCTAAAGCTTCTCAACAAAATCATTTTGCACTTAAAACTATTGATGGGTAGTTTATATTTTGCATCCAACAGTTTTGATACATTTATGTATGGCAATTATGTTCAAACACATGAATGCATGGCAAAAGCAAGGAAGCAAGTGGTTGGAGATCCTAGGTGTAGATGAACCTAATCCTTTTGCTCACATCCATTTTCAATTTCATCAAGATAAGATTCATCTTCTTCTCTTCCATGAAACTCAACAAGCCATATAGGAGATGAACAGGTTGGAATGCATTAAGCAAGTTTTTCTTGTTACTTGAGGGTCATTATATTTTGGTTTTGAGTCTATTTATCTTTGTGAAGTTTGGATTGATCCGTACAAACCGTACTTTTCATCTAATCATTTGTAAAAGAAATGTCTTGGAACAAAGCTTCTTGGAATTAGTTTGGAATTTATTGAAGGGTTTTCATCATTACACTAGGTTGCACAAGAACAAAGAGTTCTCATTACAGATGCAACATTTTCTTGTTAGCGCCAATCAATATATGCATGCTTACATCCACATTGCTTCTATGCATAAATTGTCTCAATTGTTTTTTATCTTACACTTTCTAGCCAACAAGATATATTCGTATGTTATTGTGGCTAAAGCTTCTCAACAAAATCATTTTGCAGTTAAAACTATTGATGGAGCAGTTTATATCTTGTAAGCAACAGTTTTGATACATTAATGAATGGCAATTATGTTCAAACGCATGAATGCCTGGCAAAAGTGAGCAAGGAAGTGGTTGCCGATCCTAGGTGTAGATGAACCTAATATTTTTGCTCACACCCATGTTCAATTTCATCAAGATAAGATTCATCTTCTTCTCTTCCATGAAACTCAACAAGCCATATAGGAGTGGAAATGGTTGGAATGCATTAAGCATGTTTTTTTGTTACTTGAGGGTCATTATATTTTTGTTTTGAGTCTATTTCTCTTTTTTGAAGTTTGATGTAATCTGTACAAACCGTACTTTTCATCGTATCATTTGTAAATGAAATGTAGTGGAACCAAGCTTCTAGGAATTAGTTTAGAATTTATGAAGGGTTTTCATCATTACACTAGGTTCCACAAGAACAAAGAGTTCTCATTATATATGCAACATTTTCTTATTAGCGCCAATCAATATATGCATGCTTTAGCGATGCAAAGTGTCAGATACACCCTACTGCGTATCTTCATTCAAATACAAGGTAGGTGACCGGTTAACCACCAAACATCAAATGCTTACATCCACATTGCTTTTGTGCATAAGTTGTATTAATTGTTTTTTATCTTAAACTTTCTAGCCAACAAGATATATTCGCATGTTATTGTGGCTAAACCTTCTGAACAAAATCATTTTGCACTCAAAATTATTGATGGGGCAGTTTATATCTTGCATCCAATAGTTTTGATACATTAATGTATGGCAATTATGTTTAAACGCATGAATGCATGGCAAAAGCAGGCAAAGAAGTGGTTGCAGATCCTAAGGTGTAGATGAACCTAATCCTTTTGCTCACACCCATGTTCAATTTCATCAAGATAAGATTCATCTTCTTCTCTTCCATGAAACTCAACAAGCCATATAGTTGATGAAAAGGTTGGAATGCATTAAGCATGTTTTTTTTGTTACTTGAGGATCATTATATTTTGGTTTTGAGTCTATTTCTGTTTGTGAAGTTTGGAGTGATCTTTACAAACCGTACTTTTCATCGTATCATTTGTAAAAGAAATGTCCTGGAACTAAGCTTCTAGGAATTAGTTTGGAATTTATTGAACGGTTTTTATCATTACACTAGGTTCCACAAGAACAAAGAGTTCTTATTACAGATGCAGCATTTTCTTGATAGTGCCAATCAATATATGCAAGCGTTAGCGATGGAAAGTGTCAGACATACCCTACTGCGTATCCTCCTTCAAACACAAGGTAGGTGATCGGTTAACTACCAAACATCAATGGCTTACATCCACAATGCTCCTATGCATAATTTGTATCAATTGTTTTTTATCTTAAACTTTCTTGCCAACAAGATATATTCGCATGTTATTGTGGCTAAAGCTTCTGAACAAAATCATTTTGCACTTAAAACTATTGATGGGGCAGTTTATATCTTGCAACCAACACTTTTGATACATTAAAGTATGGCAATTATGTTCAAACGCATGAATGCATGGCAAAAGCGAGCAAGCAAGTTGTTGCAGTTCCTAGGTGTAGATGAACCTAATCCTTTAGTTCACACCCATGTTCAATTTAATCAAGATAAGATTAATGTTCTTCTCTTCCATGAAACTCAACAAGCCATATAGGAGATGAAAAGTTTGGAATGCATTAAGCAAGTTTTTCTTGTTACTTGAGGGTCATTATATTTTGGTTTTGAGTCTATTTATCTTTGTGAAGATTGGATTGATCCGTACAAACCGTACTTTTCATCTAATCATTTGTAAAAGAAATGTCTTGGAACAAAGCTTCTTGGAATTAGTTTGGAATTTATTAAAGGATTTTCATCATTACACTAGGTTGCACAAGAACAAAGAGTTCTCATTACAGATGCAACATTTTCTTGTTAGCGCCAATCAATATATGCATCCTTACATCCACATTGCTTCTATGTATAAATTGTCTAAATTGTTTTTTATCTTACACTTTCTAGCCAACAAGATATATTCGTATGTTATTGTGGCTAAAGCTTCTCAACAAAATCATTTTGCAGTTAAAACTATTGATGGAGCAGTTTATATCTTGTAAGCAACAGTTTTGATACATTAATGAATGGCAATTATGTTCAAACGCATGAATGCATGGCAAAAGCGAGCAAGGAAGTGGTTGCCGACCCTAGGTGTAGATGAACCTAATATTTTTGCTCACACCCATGTTCAATTTCATCAAGATAAGATTTATCTTCTTCTCTTCCATGAAACTCAACAAGCCATATAGGAGTGGAAATGGTTGGAATGCATTAAGCATATTTTTTTTTGTTACTTGAGGGTCATTATATTTTGGTTTTGAGTCTATTTCTCTTTTTTGAAGTTTGATGTAATCTGTACAAACCGTACTTTTCATCGTATCATTTGTAAATGAAATGTAGTGGAACCAAGCTTCTAGGAATTAGTTTAGAATTTATGGAAGGGTTTTCATCATTACACTAGGTTCCACAAGAACAAAGAGTTCTCATTATAGATGCAACATTTTCTTATTAGCGCCAATAAATATATGCATGCTTTAGCGATGCAAAGTGTCAGATACACCCTACTGTGTATCTTCATTCAAATACAAGGTAGGTGACCGGTTAACCACCAAACATCAAATGCTTACATCCATATTTCTTCTGTGCATAAGTTGTATTAATTGTTTTTTATCTTAAACTTTCTAGCCAACAAGATATATTCGCATGTTATTGTGGCTAAACCTTCTGAACAAAATCATTTTGCACTCAAAACTATTGATAGGGCAGTTTATATCTTGCATGCAACAGTTTTGATACATTAATGTAAAGCAATTATGTTTAAACACATGAATGCATGGCAAAAGCAGGCAAAGAAGTGGTTGCAGATCCTAAGGTGTAGATGAACCTAATCCTTTTGCTCACACCCATGTTCAATTTCATCAAGATAAGATTCATCTTCTTCTCTTCCATGAAACTCAACAAGCCATATAGGAGATGAAAAGGTTGGAATGCATTAAGCACGTTTTTTTTGTTACTTGAGGGTCATTATATTTTGGTTTTGAGTCTATTTCTCTTTTTTGAAGTTTGATGTAATGTGTACATACCGTACTTTTCATCGTATCATTTGTAAAAGAAATGTCCTGGAACCATGCTTCTAGGAATTAGTTTAGAATTTATTAAAGGGTTTTCATCATTACACTAGGTTCCACAAGAACAAAGAGTTCTCATTACAGATGCAACATTTTTTTATTAGCGCCAATCAATATATGCATGCTTTAGCGATGCAAAGTGTCAGATAACACCTACTGCGTATCTTCATTCAAAGACAAGGTAGGTGACCGGTTAACCACCAAATATCAACGGCTTACATCCACATTGCTTCTATGCATAATTTGTCTCAATTGTTTTTTATCTTTAACTTTCTGGCCAATAAGATATATTCGCATCTTATTATGGCTAAACCTTCTGAACAAAATCATTTTCCACTTAAAACTATTGTTGGGGTAGTTTATATCTTGCAACCAACAGTTTTGATACATTAATGTATGGAAATTATGTTCAAACGCATGAATGCATGGCAAAAGCGAGCAAGCAAGTGGTTGCGGATCATAGGTGTAGATGAACCTAATCCTTTTGCTCACCACCATGTTCAATTTCATCAAGATAAGATTCATCTTCTTATCTTCCATGAAACTCAACAAGCCATATAGGAGATGAAAAGGTTTGAATGCATTAAGTAAGTTTTTTTTTGTTACTTGGGGGTCATTATATTTTGGTTTTGAGTCTATTTCTCCTTGTGAAGTTTGGAGTAATCTGTACAAATCGTACTTTTCTTCGTGTCATTTGTAAAAGAAATGTCCTGGAACCAAGCTTGTAGGAATTAGTTTGGAATTTATTGAAGGGTTTCATCATTACACAAGGTTCCACAAGAACAAAGAGTTCTCAATACAGATGCAACATTTTCATGTTAGCGCCAATCAATATATGCATGCTTTAGCGATGCAAAGTGTCAGATACAGCCTACTGCGTATCTTCCTACAAAGACAAGGTAGGTGATCGGTTAACCACCAAACATCACATGCTTACATCCACTTTGCTTCTATGCATAATTTGTCTGAATTGTTTTTTATCTAACACTTTCTGGCCAACAAGATATATTCGCATGTTATTGTCGATAAACCTTCTGAACAAAATCATTTTCCACTTAAAACTATTGATGGGGCAGTTTATATCTTGCAACCAACAGTTTTGATACATTAATGTATGGAAATTATGTTCCAACGCATGAATGCATGGCAAAAGTGAGCAAGCAAGTGGTTGCAGATCCTAGGTGTAGATGAACCCAATCCTTTCGCTAACCACCATGTTCAATTTCATCAAGATAAGATTCATCTTCTTCTCTTCCATGAAACTCAACAAGCCATATAGGAGATGAAAAGGTTGGAATGCATTAAGCAAGTTTTTTTTGTTACTTGAGGGTCATTGTATTTTGGTTTTGAGTCTATTTCTCCTTTTAAAGTTTGGAGTAATATGTACAAATCGTACCTTTCTTTGTATCATTTGTAAAAGAAATGTCCTGGATCCAAGCTTGTAAGAATTAGTTTGGAATTTATTGAAGGGTTTCATCATTACAAAAGGTTCCACAAGAACAAAGAGTTCTCATTACAGATACACCATTTTCTTGTTAGTGCCAATAAATACATGCATGCTTTAGCGATGCAAAGTGTCACATACACCCTACTGGGTTTCTTCCTTCAAAGACAAGGTAGGTGACCGGTTAACCACCAAACATAAAATGCTTACATCCACGTTACTTCTATGCATAAGTTGTATAAATTGTTTTTTATCTTATACTTTCTAGCCAACAAGATATATTCGTATGTTATTGTGGCTAAAGCTTCTCAACAAAATCATTTTGCACTTAAAACTATTGATGGAGCAGTTTATATCTTGAAAGCAACACTTTTGATACTTTAATGTATGGAAATTATGTTCAAACGCATGAATGCATGGAAAAAGCGAGAAAGGAAGTGGTTGTCGATCCTAGGTATAGATGAACCTAATATTTTTGCTCACACCCATGTTCAATTTCATCAAGATAAGATTCATCTTCTTCTCTTCCATGAAACTCAACAAGCCATATAGGAGATGAAAAGGTTGGAATGCATTAAGCAAGTTTTTTTTGTTACTTGAGGGTCATTGTATTTTGGTTTTGAGTCTATTTCTCCTTTTAAAGTTTGGAGTAATCTGTACAAATCGTACTTTTCTTTGTATCATTTGTAAAAGAAATGTCCTGGAACCAAGCTTGTAAGAATTAGTTTGGAATTTATTGAAGGGTTTCATCATTACACAAGGTTCCACAAGAACAAAGAGTTCTCAATACAGATGCAACATTTTCATGTTAGCGCCAATCAATATATGAACGCTTACATCCACATTGCTTCTATGCATAATTTGTCTCAATTGTTTTTTATCTTACACTTTCTAGCAAAAGATATATTCGTATGTTATTGTGGCTAAAGCTTCTCAACAAAATCATTTTGCACTTAAAACTATTGATGGAGCAGTTTATATCTTGTAAGCAACAGTTTTGATACATTAATGTATGGTAATTATGTTAAAACGCAAGAATGCATGGCAAAAGTGAACAAGGAAGTGGTTGCCGATCCTAGGTGTAGATGAACCTAATATTTTTGCTCACACCCATGTTCAATTTTATCAAGATAAGATTCATCTTCTTCTCTTCCATGAAACTCAACAAGCCATATAGGAGTGGAAATGGTTGGAATTCATTAAGCATGTTTTTTTTGTTACTTGAGGGTCATTATATTTTGTTTTTGAGTCTATTTCTCTTTTTTGAAGTTTGACGTATTCTGTACAAACCTTACTTTTCATCATATCATTTGTAAAAGAAATTAGTTTAGAATTTATTGAAGGGTTTTCATCATTACACTAGGTTCCACAAGAACAAAGAGTATTCATTACAGATGCAACATTTTCTTATTAGCGCCAATCAATATATGCATGCTTTAGCGATGCAAAGTGTCAGATACACCCTATTGCGTATCTGCATTCAAAGACAAGGTAGGTGACCGGTTAACCACCAAACATCAAATGCTTACATCCACATTGCTTCTATTCATAAGTTGTATTAATTTTTTTTATCTTAAACTTTCTAGCCAACAAGATATATTCGCATGTTATTGTGGCTAAACCTTCTGAACAAAATCATTTTGCACTTAAAACTTATGATGGGGCTGTTTATATCTTGCAACCAACAGTTTTGATACATTAATGTATGGCAATTATGTTCAAACGCATGAATGCATGGCAAAAGCAGGCAAAGAAGTGGTTGCAGATCCTAAGGTGTAGATGAACCTAATCCTTTTGCTCACACCCATGTTCAATTTAATCAAGATAAGATTCATCTTCTTTTCTTCCATGAAACTCAACAAGCCATATAGGAGATGAAAAGGTTGGAATGCATTAAGCAAGTTTTTCTTGTTACTTGAGGGTCATTATATTTTGGTCTTGAGTCTATTTATCTTAGTGAAGTTTGGATTGATCCGTACAAACCGTACTTTTCATCGTATCATTTGTAAAAGAAATGTCTTGGAACAAAGCTTCTTGGAATTAGTTGGGAATTTATTGAAGGGTTTTCATCATTACACTAGGCCACAAGAACAAATAGATTTCATTACAGATGCAACATTTTCTTGTTAGCGCCAATCAATATATGCATGCTCTAGCGATGCAAAGTGTGGTACTGACCTCTTTGCGTATCTTCGCTGAAAGGCAAGGTAGGTGATCGGGTAACCACCAAACATCAAATATGCTTACATCCACATTGCTTCTATGCATAATTTGTCTCAATTGTTTTATATCTTATACTTTCTAGCCAACAAGATATATTCGTATGTTATTGTGGCTAAAGCTTCTCAACAAAATCATTTTGCACTTAAAACTATTGATGGAGCAGTTTATATCTTGAAAGCAACACTTTTGATACATTAATGTATGGAAATTATGTTCAAACGCATGAATGCATGGAAAAAGCGAGAAAGGAAGTGGTTGTCGATCCTAGGTATAGATGAACCTAATATTTTTGCTCACACCAATGTTCAATTTCATCAAGATAAGATTCATCTTCTTCTATTCCATGAAACTCAACAAGCCATATAGGAGTAGAAATGGTTGGAATGCATTAAGCATGTTTTTTTGTTACTTGAGGGTCATTATATTTTGGTTTTGAGTCTATTTCTCTTTTTTGAAGTTTGACGTATTCTGTACGAACCTTACTTTTCATCGTATCATTTGTAAAAGAAATGTCCTGGAACCAGGCTTCTAGGAATTAGTTTAGAATTTATTGAAGGGTTTTCATCATTACACTAGGTTCCACAAGAACAAAGAGTATTCATTACAGATGCAACATTTTCTTATTAGCGCCAATCAATATATGCATGCTTTAGCGATGCAAAGTGTCAGATACACCCTACTGCGTATCTTCATTCAAAGACATGGTAGGTGACCGGTTAACCACCAAACATCAAATGCTTACATCCTCATTGTTTCTATGCATAAGTTGTATTAATTGTTTTTTATCTTAAACTTTCTAGCCAACAAGATATATTCGCATGTTATTGTGGCTAAACCTTCTGAACAAAATCATTTTGCACTCAAAACTATTGATGGGGCAGTTTATATCTTGCATCCAACAGTTTTGATACATTAATGTATGGCAATTTTGTTTAAACGAATGAATGAATGGCAAAAGCGAGGAAGCAAGTGGTTGCAGATCCTTGGTGTAGATGAACCTAATCCTTTTGCTCACACCCATGTTCAATTTCATCAAGATAAGATTCATCTTCTTCTCTTCCATGAAACTCAACAAGCCATAGAGGAGATGAAAATGTTGGAATGCAGTAAGCAAGTTTTTTTGTTACTTGAGGGTCATTATATTTCGGTTTTGAGTCTATTTCACTTTGTTAGGTTTGGTGTTATCTATACAAACCGTACTTTTCTTCGTATCATTTGTAAAAGAAATGTCTTGGTACCAAGCTTCTTGGAATTAGTTTGGAATTTATTGAAGGGTTTTTATCATTACACTAGGTTCCACCAGAACTAAGAGTTCTCATTACAGATGCAACGTTTTCTTGTTAGCGCCAATCAATATATACAAGCTTTAGCGATGCAAAGTGTCAGATATACCCTACTGCGTATCTTCATTTAAAGACAAGGTAGGTGATCGGTTAACCACCAAACATCCAATGCATACATCCAAATTGCTTCTATGCATAATTTGTCTCAATTGTTTTTGATCTTACACTTTCTAGCCAACAAGATATATTCGTATATTAATGTGGCTAAAGCTTCTCAACAAAATCATTTTGCACTTAAAACTATTGATGGAGCAATTTATATCTTTCTAGCAACAGTTTTTATACATTAATGTATGGCAATTATGTTCAAACGCATGAATGTATGGCAAAAGCGAGTAAGGAAGTGGTTGCCGATCCTAGGTGTAGATGAACCTAATATTTTTGCTCACACCAATGTTCAATTTTATCAAGATAAGATTCATCTTCTTCTCTTCCATGAAACTGAACAAGCCATATAGGAGTTGAAAAGGTTGAAATGCATTAAGCATGTTTTTTTTGTTACTTGAGGGTTATTATATTTGGGTTTTGATTCTATTTCTCTTTTGAAGTTTGACATAATCTCTACAAACCGTACTTTTCATCGTATCATTTGTAAAAGAAATGTCCTGGAACTAAGCTCCAAGGAATTAATTTGGAATTTATTGAAGGGTTTTCATCATTACACTAGGTTCTACAAGAACAAAGAGTTCTCATTACAGATGCAACATTTTCTTGTTAGCGCCAATCAATATATGCATGCTTTAGCGATGCAAAGTGTAAGATACACCCTACTGCGTATCTTCATTCAAAGACATGGTAGGTGACCGGTTAACCACCAAACATCAAATGCTTACATCCACATTGCTTCTATGCATAATTTGTCTCAATTGTTTTTTATCTTACACTTTCTAGCGAACAAGATATATTCGCATGTTATTGTGGCTAAACCCTCTGAACAAAATCATTTTGCACTTAAAACTATTGATTGGGCAATTTATAACTTGCAACCAACAGTTTTGATACATTAATGTATTGCAATTATGTTCAAACGCATGAATGCATGGAAAAAGCGAACAAGCAAGTGGTTGTAGATCCTAGGTGTAGATGAACCTAATCCTTTTGCTCACACCCATGTTCAATTTCCTCGATATTAGATTCATCTTCTTCTCTTCCATGAAACTCAACAAGCCATATAGTTGATGAAAAGGTTGGAATGCATTAAGCAAGTTTTTTTGTTACTTGAGGGTCATTATATTTCGGTTTTGAGTCTATTTCACTTTGTGAAGTTTGGAGTTATCTGTACAAACCGTACTTTTCTTCGTATCATTTGTAAAAGAAATGTCCTGGAACCAAGCTTCTAGGAATTAGTTTGGAATTTATTGAAGGGTTTCATCATTACAAAAGGTTCCACAAGAACAAAGAGTTCTCAATACAGATGCAACATTTTCATGTTAGCGCCAATCAATATAAGCATGCTTTAGCGATGCAAAGTGTGAGATACACCCTACTGCGAATCTTCCTACAAAGACAAGGTAGGTGACCTGTTAACCACCAAACATCACATGCTTACATCCATTTTGCTTCTATGCATAATTTGTCTCAATTGTTTTTTATCTAACACTTTATGGCCAACAAGATATATTCGCATGTTATTGTCGATAAACCTTCTGAATAAAATCATTTTCTACTTAAAACTATTGATGGGGCAGTTTATATCTTGCAACCAACGGTTTTGATACATTAATGTATGGAAATTATGTTCAAACACATGAATGCATGGCAAAAGTGAGCAAGCAAGTGGTTGCAGATCCTAGGTGTAGATGAACCTAATCCTTTTGCTCACACCCATGTTCAATTTCATCAAGATAAGATTTTTCTTCTTCTCTTCTATGAAACTCACCAAGCCATATAGGAGATGAAAAGTTTGGAATGCATTAAGCAGGTGTTTTTGTTACTTGAGGGTCATTATATTTTGGTTTTGAGTCTATTTATCTTTGTGAAGTTTGGATTGATCTGTACAAACCGTACTTTTCATCGTATCATTTTTAAAAGAAATGTCTTGGAACAAAGCTTCTTGGAATTAGTATGGAATTTATTGAAGGGTTTTCATCATTACACTAGGTTCCACAAGAACAAAGAGTTCTCATTATAGATGCAACATTTTCTTGTTAGCGCCAATCAATATAGGCATGCTTTAGCGATGCAAAGTGTCGGATACAAACTACAACGTATCTTCATTCAAAGACAAGGTAGGTGATCGGTTAACCACCAAACATCAAATGCTTACATCCACTTTCCTTCTATGCATAAGTTGTATCAATTGCTTTTTATCATAAACTTTCTAGACACCAAGATATATTCGCAAGTTATTGTGGCTAAACCTTCTGAATAAAATCATTTTGCACTCAAAACTATTGATGGGGCAGTTTATATCTTGCATCCAACAATTTTGATACATTAATGTATGGCAATTATGTTCAAACGCATAAATGCATGGCAAAAGAGAGGAAGCAAGTGGTTGTAGATCCTAGGTGTAGATGAAGCTAATCCTTTTGCTTACACCAATGTTCAATTTCATCAAGATAAGATTCATCTTCTTCTCTTCCATGAAACTCAACAAGCCATATAGGAGATAAAAAGGTTGGAATGCATTAAGCAAGTTTTTCTTATTTCTTGAGGGTCATTATATTTTGGTTTTGAGTCTATTTATCTTTGTGAAGTTTGGATTGATCTGTACAAACCGTACTTTTAATCGTATCATTTGTAAAAGAAATGTCCTAAAACCAGGCTTCTAAGATTTAGTTAGGAATTTGTTGAAGGGTTTTCATCATTACACTAGGTTCCACAAGAACAAAGAGTTCTCATTATAGATGCTACATTTTCCCTTGAGCGCCAATCAATATATGCCTGCTTTAGCAATGTAAAGTGTCTGATAAACCATACTGCGTATCTTCCTTCAAAGACGAGGTTATTGATCTGTTAACCACCAAAGATCAAATGCTTACATACACACTACTCCTATGCATAATTTGTCTCAATTGTTTTTTTTCTTGCACTTTCTACCCAACAAGATATATTCGCATGTTATTGCAGCTAAACCTTCTGAACAAAATCATTTTGCACTTAAAACTATTGATGGGGCTGTTTATATCTTGGAACCAACAGTTTTGATACATTAATGTATGGGAATTATTTTCAAACGCATGAATGCATGGCAAAAGCGAGCAAAGAAGTGGTTGCAGATCCTAGGTGTAGATGAACCTAATCCTTTTGTTCACACCCTTGTTCAATTTAATCAAGATAAGATTAATGTTCTTCTCTTCCATGAAACTCAACAAGCTATATAGGAGATGAAAAGGTTGGAATGCATTAAGCAAGTTTTTCTTGTTACTTGAGGGTCATTATATATTGGTTTTGAGTCTATTTATCTTTGTGAAGTTTGGATTGATCTGTACAAACCGTATTTTTCATCGTATAATTTGTAAAAGAAATGTCTTGGAACAAAGCTTCTTCGAATTAGTTTGGAATTTATTGAAGGGTTTTCATCATTACACTAGGTTCCACAAGAACAAAGAGTTCTCATTACAGAATCAACATTTTCTTGTTAGCGCCAATCAATATATGCATGCTTTAGCGATGCAAAGTGTCAGATACATCCTACTGCGTATCTTCATTCAAAGACAAGGTAGGTGACCGGTTAACCACCAAACATCAAATGCTTACATCCACATTGCTTCTATACATAAGTTGTCTCAATTTCTTTTATCTTACACTTTCTAGCCAACAAGATATATTCGCATGTTATTGTGGCTAAACCTTCTGAAAAAATCATTTTGCAATTAAAACTATTGATGGGGCCTAACTAATTCCTTGAAGCTTGGTTCTAGGACTTTTCTTTTACAAATGATACGAAGAAAAGTATAGTTAGTACAGATTACACCAAACTTCACTAGGAGAAATAGACTCAAAACCGAAATATAATGACGCTCAATTTGCCAAACAAACTTGCTTAATGTATTCTACCATTTTCATCTCCCATATCGCTTGTTAAGTTTCGTGGAAGAGGAGAACATGAAACAGATCTTGATGAAATTTACCATGGATGTGAGCAAAAGTATTAGGTGCTTCTACACCTAGGAACCGAGCGACATAGCTTGCTCCCTTTTGCCACGCATTCATGCGTTTGAACGTAATTGCGATACATTATTGTATCAAAACTCTTGGTTCCAAGACATAAACTACTCCATCAATTGTTTTAAGTGCAAAATTATTTTGTTCAGAAGGTTTAGCCTCAATAACATGCAAATATATCTTCTTGGCAAGAAAGTGTCAGATAAAATACCATTGAGACAAATTATGCATAGAAGTAATATGGATATATGCATTTGATGTTTCGTGGTTAACCGGTCGCCTACCATTTCTTCGAATGATGATTCCTAGTATGCTGTATCCGAAACTTTGCATCGTTAAAGCATGCATATATTGATCATGCTGACAAGAAAATGTAGCATCTGTAATGAGAAGTCTTTTTTATTGTGGAACCTAGTGTAATGATGAGAACCCTTCAATAAATTCCTAACTAATTCCTTGAAGCTTGGTTCTAGGACTTTTCTTTTACAAATGATATGAAGAAAAGTACAATTACACATTCAAGATATATTATTGCATAATTTTATTGCATATTACACATCATCTCTAATCCCCTCGTCTTTGAATCTTTGTTTTCTAAATCACCTCAAGATATATGTTTTATCAATGATATTTCATCCACCCATATGTTTTTTCGAATTGTTAAATAATTATTTCATTTAATTTAATATATCTATTTATAGTTTCTACTTATATGTGATTTTATGTAATATGGGTTAATTAACATATTATGTATTTGTTTTTAACATTTTTTATAATATTTATTCCTAACTAGTACGTGTGAGTTTATTTATATGAGATTATAACAATATTAAATATGTATTTGGAAATTATTATGTGCAATGCATGAAATAATTTACTCGTGTAACTTTATCACGTACTCTTAAACAATAGTTAAAATTATTGAAACAAAATAAGCATAACAAGTTTAGTATTTTGTAAGGAGAATAATAATATCAATGATATTTAACTTATGAAAGATATAATTATATTTGGTGATCTAATAAACAATATAAATTTAGGGTATGAATGGTGGTAGGTAAATGAGTACTTTTTGTTTGGAGATAAATTATGAAATTAGTTGATTCATATTTATGTTTAGCGAATTTTTAGAGATAGTACGGATAATAAAGTTAATATGTCAAATTAATATTAACAAAATGGGAAGTATTTTTTTAGCTCATAATATTGTGCATAAGTTACCATATAGTGTTTTTTGTTATAAGTTTAACAATTATTTGCATAATTTTATTGCATATTACACATCATCTCTAATCCCCTCGTCTTTGAATCTTTGTTTTCTAAATCACCTCAAGATATATGTTTTATCAATGATATTTCATCCACCCATATGTTTTTTCGAATTGTTAAATAATTATTTCATTTAATTTAATATATCTATTTATAGTTTCTACTTATATGTGATTTTATGTAATATGGGTTAATTAACATATTATGTATTTGTTTTTAACATTTTTTATAATATTTATTCCTAACTAGTACGTGTGAGTTTATTTATATGAGATTATAACAATATTAAATATGTATTTGGAAATTATTATGTGCAATGCATGAAATAATTTACTCGTGTAACTTTATCACGTACTCTTAAACAATAGTTAAAATTATTGAAACAAAATAAGCATAACAAGTTTAGTATTTTGTAAGGAGAATAATAATATCAATGATATTTAACTTATGAAAGATATAATTATATTTGGTGATCTAATAAACAATATAAATTTAGGGTATGAATGGTGGTAGGTAAATGAGTACTTTTTGTTTGGAGATAAATTATGAAATTAGTTGATTCATATTTATGTTTAGCGAATTTTTAGAGATAGTACGGATAATAAAGTTAAGATGTTAAATTAATATTAACAAAATGTAAATTGTTTTTTTAGCTCATAATATTGTGCATAAGTTATCATATAGTGTTTTTTGTTATAAGTTTAACAATTATTTGCATAATTTTATTGCATATTACACATCATCTCTAATCCCCTCGTCTTTGAATCTTTGTTTTCTAAATCACCTCAAGATATATGTTTTATCAATGATATTTCATCCACCCATATGTTTTTTTGAATTGTTAAATAATTATTTCATTTAATTTAATATATCTATTTATAGTTTCTACTTATATGTGATTTTATGTAATATGGGTTAATTAACATATTATGTATTTGTTTTTAACATTTTTTATAATATTTATTCCTAACTAGTACGTGTGAGTTTATTTATATGAGATTATTGCTATATTAAATATATATTTGGAAATTATTATGTGTAATGTACGAAATGATTTACTCGTGTAACTTTATCACGTACTCTTAAACAATAGTTAAAATTATTGAAACAAAATAAGCATAACAAGTTTAGTATTTTGTAAGGAGAATAATAATATCAATGATATTTAACTTATGAAAGATATAATTATATTTGGTGATCTAATAAACAATATAAATTTAGGGTATGAATGGTGGTAGGTAAATGAGTACTTTTTGTTTGGAGATAAATTATGAAATTAGTTGATTCATATTTATGTTTAGCGAATTTTTAGAGATAGTACGGATAATAAAGTTAAGATGTTAAATTAATATTAACAAAATGGAAATTTTGTTTTTTAGCTCATAATATTGTGCATAAGTTATCATATAGTGTTTTTTGTTATAAGTTTAACAATTATTTGCATAATTTTATTGCATATTACACATCATCTCTAATCCCCTCGTCTTTGAATCTTTGTTTTCTAAATCACCTCAAGATATATGTTTTATCAATGATATTTCATCCACCCATATGTTTTTTTGAATTGTTAAATAATTATTTCATTTAATTTAATATATCTATTTATAGTTTCTACTTATATGTGATTTTATGTAATATGGGTTAATTAACATATTATGTATTTGTTTTTAACATTTTTTATAATATTTATTCCTAACTAGTACGTGTGAGTTTATTTATATGAGATTATTGCTATATTAAATATATATTTGGAAATTATTATGTGTAATGCACGAAATGATTTACTCGTGTAACTTTATCACGTACTCTTAAACAATAGTTAAAATTATTGAAACAAAATAAGCATAACAAGTTTAGTATTTTGTAAGGAGAATAATAATAGCAATGATATTTAACTTATGAAAGATATAATTATATTTGGTGATCTAATGAACAATATAAATTTATGGTATGAATGGTGGTAGATAAATGAGTAATTTTTGTTTGAAGATAAATTATGAAATTAGTTGATTGATATTTATGTTTAGCGAATTTTTAGAAGTAATACGGATAATAAAGTTAATATGTCAAATTAATATTAACAAAATGGGAAGTATTTTTTTAGCTCATAATATTGTGCATAAGTTACCATATAGTGTTTTT
>JAVHJT010000062.1:0-49981 GCA_033030585.1 Hippophae rhamnoides
CTCCTTGGTCAAGACACTTTCTTTAGAGTCCTCCTTGGTCAAGGGTCTTTCTTTAGAGTCCTCTTTGGACTTTTCTTTTGTCATACTTTGCAAATTAAGTTCTTTCAAAATTCTTTCAAATTATGTTCTTTCAAAATTCTGAATTTAGAGTCCTCTTTGGATTCTTTAATTTTGTTCAGAACACAAAGGATGATGGCGTGAGCTTTGAGTCGTAAAAAAAAGAGAGAAAAAATAGTGTGAAGAAAGGAGTATTAACAATACTATTTGAGAGCAATCACGTGAGAGGTGTGCGTGGATTATTTCATTTTATCTTACAGGCTGAAAACATGAGTAAGGAAGGAGGAGAACCACAAGAGATTGACTTGAAATTCTTCATCAAATATATGTTCATGACCAATTTATGAGGATGAATGCAAGGTTGGATGATTTCGAATCCTCTTCTGATTCTCAATCACATAGAAAAAGACATAGAATACATGATTCGAGTCAAAAGAAGCTAATTCCAATGTGGAAGAGAGAACCAAATTTAATGGTAGTATAAAGATGACAATTTTGCCCTTTCAAGGAACGAATGATCCTAAGTTATACTTGGATTGGAAAAGAAAGGTTTAGCATGTGTTTGATTGTCATAATTACTCCAAAGGGAAGAAAGTAAAGCTAGTAGTAGTATAATTTACAGATTACGCTAGTATATGGTGGGATCATTAAGTGGTCAATAGGCAAAGAAATGGTGAGAGACCTTTTCGGTAATAGGAAGAGATGAAATTGGTGATGTGTAAGAGGTTCATAACAAGGCATTATTATAGAGATCTATGTACAAAGTAACAAGGGCTAGTCCAAGATTCCATGAATGTAGAAGATTATTATAAGGAGATGGAAGTTTCCATGATTTGAGCAAACATAGAGGAAGATAGAGAAGCGACAATGGCCAGATTCATTGCCGGGTTAAATAGGGAAATTGTTGATGGGTTGAATTACAACATTACGTAGAAATGGAAGAACTATTGCACAAAGCCATTAAAGTCGAGAAGAAAATCAAGTCCAAAAGGTTAAGATCTAGTTTGTCCTCTAGTTCTCCGTAGAAATCAAATTGGAAGGACAACAAAGATGCCTTTAGAACAAAAGGTGAAGCGAAGTCAAACAATTCAATTGTTGTTCCTAGGTAAACCTGAAACAAAAATTCCTACTAAGTGACATGATATTAAGTGTTTTAGGTGCCAAAGACTCGGACATATTTTTTTGGAATGCTTAAACAAAAAGGTTATGGTTGTGCATGATAACGAAGAAATCGAGAGTGCTAATTCAAGTGACGATGAAATGCCACCATTGGAGGATTGCTTCGATGTAGAATTGGAAGAACCTGTGCATGGGGAATTACCTGTCACAAGGAGAACTCTTAATGTACAATCTAAGAATCAAGGGGATGAGGAGCAAGGTAAGCACACTTATTATCGATAGTGAGAGCTGTACTAATGTAACTAGTATTTTGTTGGTAGAAAAGTTGAATTTGAAGTGACAAAAATATCCAAAACCTTACAAGTTACATTGGCTGAATGATTGTGGAGAAGTGAATGTTAACAAACAAGTTTGGGTTCTTTTTTCAATTGGCAAATATGAAGATGAGATTTTTTGTGATGTGGCAGCAATGTGTGCTCACATATTGCTCAACCGACCATGGCAGTTTGATAGGAAGGTGCCTAATGATGGTTACAAAAATTGTTATTCTTTTGAAATGAACAACCGAAAAGTTGTATTAGCTCGTCTCAAACCTTTGCAAGCTTATGAAGAACAAATTAGGATAGCAAGAGAGTGCAAATTGAGAGAAAAACAAAAGTGTGAGAAAAAGGAAAATAAAAGGAGAGCAAGTGAGGTCGAGCAAACAAAGGTAGAGAAAAGTAAGCAAAAATGAGAGAACGGTATGCATAAAAGATAGAAAAGTGAACAAAAGAGAGAGAAATGTGAGGAGAAGGGAGAGTAAAGTGAGCAGAAGGGAAATAAAAGTGAGCAAAAGAGGGAAAAAGTAAGTAAACAATAGAGAAAAGGAAGCAAAAAATTGGAAAGAGTAAGCAAACTTGAGAGAAAATGAGCAAATAAGGGAGGAAAATAAAAATATGAGTGTTATTGCTTAAAAATGTGAGATTACGAGTACAATGATTGGAAGGCAACAAGTACTTTTACTTATGTACAAGGATGTTTATCTTCTTACTTACGACCTTAACTCATCTTTTCCTAATGTCATTGTATCTCTATTCTTTTATTTAATTATGGGTGTTCTATGTTTAACAATTTTTATTGAATTGTGGGATTTTTTATTTCAAGTCTTTTATTTTTTTTAAGGTTAGATTAGGCCCAATTCATAAATAAATAAGCCTATGAGGGCCATTCTATATGGAGGATTTTTCTTTTAAGGTTTCTTGATTATATAGAAAAAGAGTTGTGTAATTTGGAGAACAAATATTAATTAATGAAAAGAAAGCTTTTTGCTTTTTGCTTTGCCTTCTTGTGTTCTTGATTGAATACTTGAATTTGACTTATCAAAGGGAGTGATCATCTTTTGTGGCATCTCAAGGTTTGGGTTTTAAATATTTTCAATCCTTAGGGTTATAATCTGATCATCTTTAACACGTTCTTAACCAATCAATCGTTGCTAGTCCTTTGAATTTGTGAGTTCTTAGGTTGTTTGCCTAAAGGGTTCTCCTCAGCATCATTTAGTCAACTCTTCCTTTTCATAAAGGAAGTTTTCAACGTACGTTGTAGAAGTCCAACCTTAGCTTCTTTTTCTATAAGAGTGTAAGATATATAACTTATGCACTCTTAAGAACTATAATCTACTTCTTGATTATTTTGATCTTAGCACGTTGATTAGTAGAGAGATCAAGACAAACAAATAGATATATTTTAAATCATCATCTTTCTTTTGAATGACCTCACACTTATTTGTGAGATCATATGTTTGTCTATCAGTAAAGGACTTCCTTTTCTCTATAGTTTTCTTCAATGCACTAATCTTGCATTCTTTTTATCAAACCATTTCATAGCCTCTCTCTTATTTTTTAAAAGTGAATATGGTCGAATAGTAAAGCATTAGTAAGAATCAAGGAATTCCTCTTTTTCATCTACCTCTTCAACAGTCTCCTCTTGAATATTTAAGGTAGAAGTCGAAAGACTAAGAATACCATTAGAAGCAATGAAGGCCATAAAATTAGTATCAACCTTACTATCATTGAATGTATTTTTGTGATTTATATTTTTTGAAAGAATTGAGTAGCAATGTGTCCTTGCTTTCCACTTTCAAAGCACCTTATTTTATTCAAGTGACCTTTAATTGGTTTTCAAAACCAATTTCTAAGTCTTATCATCTCTAGTATATCTTGAGGTTTGGAACTAGAAGTATATCTTCCCGAGAAACTTGGTAAATCTCTGAGCAAGGACTACCATTTTCTCTTCCTCATGTCCAAAATCATCACTATCATAGCCTATGATACACATATCTTTGATTAGTTCACTTCCCTTAGTAGTCCTGAATGCAAGGCTTTTTTCCCATTTCAGAAGCAATCTACTCTTTTCTTGGTAAAAGGTGATGCAGTTTAAAGACTTACAAGCTACCAACTAACTCATTAGTAGTCATCTCATCTGGCTTGTACATGGACTCAATTCCAATAAATTTGGATTGAAATCAATTGGGTAGGCAAGCGATGATTTTCTCAATCTACTTTTTCTCACTAATAGCTCCATGAAAGTTTTAAAAAAATTTGACAATGTTGGAAAAATGTGCATGGAATTTGTTAAAGGTTTCATCACTTGCACGATATAGAGTTCAAAATCTCTATTCAATTAAAAATTCTGGATCTTTTTAGAACTAAAGTACCTTCATAATTGATCTCCAAGATATCCCATGTTTGTTCTGAAGAAGTACAACTCTAAATTCCTTGATATTCATCTGGCCAAGACAACCATGAAGATTGCATAAAGACCCTTTCTATTCACTCAGATTTCTTACTCTTATCATTAGTTCACTCAATCATGGGTTTAAGAATCATTGTGTTATCAAGTACATTTGTGGTAGGATACACCCAACCATTCTCACAAGGAACTATACATGCTCTCCTACGAACCATAAATAGTCCTTCATTTGTGATTTTCAATAGGCATATTTTAGCCCATTGAAAAATAGAGGTCTACCTACATTACTTTTTTCCTGACTCCATCGGAGAGAATGTATAAGTGTGACAAAGGAAGTTACTATAAGGGTGCACCCCCATCTAATACCAATTAAAAGAGTCTATGACCAGGTATACATCATGGATAAGAAGATACATACTCCTAAAGGACTCATTGCTAACTTGCACAAACAAGGAAATAAACACTTACACATATTATGCAGCAAAATCATAGATAGTATAATATCAAAAGGTCAATAAATAAAAAACAGATGTTATAAATCAAAGTAAAAGGCTAGTAAACAAAAAATGTTTTCAAATCTAAGTTTATGCTTCAATTTGTTGAGACATATGCATAACAAACTCAGATTATTCGTGTATAATAAGAGATCAAGCATAACACTCAATATAATTAGTTAAATCCATATAGCAATTTTATCCATGTGGTAACATCCTTGGATTGCTTAAAGCAACCACTCAGTAGTAAATAATTTACTAGATAGCAAACAAGTTACAACACTAATAGAAAGTAAAACCACTATTACCTCTATCAACTAAGACCTTTGATGAGTGCTCAAAAAGCACTAAAATAACCATGATTTTATGCACATTAATTGATTAAAAATATATATATTTATATGTTTTATCATATATTTATATAAATTTGTCTTTTTCGGAATCACGGGTATTTTTATTGTTTTTCAGGAATTTTGGCCTAAAAACGTAATGTAAAGACTCAAAGAAGAATACTTGAAGCAATACATCACAAATATATTAATAAATAAGTGGGAAAAGGTCAAAAAAACATGGAAAAATTGGACAAAATGGGTCGAAAAGGTCAAAAATGTCAAAAAATAAATCGCGCGCGCTACGCCCGCCGCCCACGAAGCGCATGACGCGCACGTTGACTCCCCGTTCATTCAGCGCGCTCGCAGCGCGGGCACTGTTCATCTTGTAGGCTGCCAGCCAACGGCCTTGTATAGCCGCTCGGCCAGCGCCCAACGTTTTCACCCCATTTTTCACGTGCAGCAGCCCCTATGACGTCATGCTGACGTCATTGATGACCTCAGCATGTCCACTACACGTTTTTTAATTTTTTAATATTTATTTTAACATTTTTTTACTCATTTTTTCTCTCCATCCTCACCTATAAATACCCCCCTTCCATACACCTTAAAAACAACCTCAAAACCACACTTCTCTCTTCTTTCTTTCTCTCCATTTCTTAGTTTTTAGTTTTTCCTAGTTTTTCTTATGTTTTAGCTAGTTTTTCTTATGTTTTAGCTAGTTTCTCTTAGTTTTAGAGTTCTTCCCTTTTTGGGAAGAACTAGTTATGTTTTTTTTGTAATTTATTAGCTTTTTGATTCAATAAATGGGAGTGCAAATTCCGCTTGGAGTTTTTCCAGCAACGAGAATAGCGTCGAAGTTCTGTAAGGATTTTATTTTCTTTACAGTTATTTTTATGCTTTATTCTTACATGTTATATTTAATTTGTCTGTGGTTAAATTTAATCGTCTTTGTTGCTTAGTAAACATGATGTAATAATGACGTTGTTATGCTTGCGAAATATTAAATAGGTAAAAATCTCTAAAATGAATTGATTTTATTTTTATTCAAGATTTTTATATTAAGAATGTTAGAGAGAAATATATTATTTTTCATTACAAACTTAAATCTGAAAATTAGATTTTAAGGTTTAGTTATCCTATTCGATTTAGAGTAGTGCTCTTTTATTTGTTTGTACAATCGCCTTAGGTAGTTAGAGTGAAGCTCTATTTCAAAAGTTTTTATAAGAATTATTATCTGAAAATGTATTGACAACATGTTTTCAGTAGTGGTTTTAAAACTTGAAAGTTAGTACTCGGATAACTAAATTCTTAGGTTTAATTTGGACACCTTGAATAAAGTTTAAACTGTCTAACCCCACCAAAGGTGTCATTTAAATGGTTCATCTTCAATCTCTTAGAAAAAGGAATTAATTTAATTAACCAAATTAGTTATCAACCCCACCCATAGGTGTTAATTGATTTGTTTAGTTAACAAAGAATATCTAACCCCACCAAAGGTGGTATTCATACAAAAAAGGGAGAATCAATAAATATCAATTCATATCTTTAATAACCTAAATAATACGAGCAAGCATAATTAACTTAGTTATTATATCCATAAATACTCCACTATTTATAAAAGATAAAATTTGCATGAATGTTTATTTTTATGTTAGTAGATTAAAAACACAAAACCCAAAATATCGTGACAGGATGTTTAGGATTTAATTTCGTTTTTAAAAGTTTGAATAATAAATTAAAAACCACATACATTCCTTCCTTAGATCGACCTTGGGAGTATACTTATCATTTTCTACGAAATGATTCGTGCACTTGCGAGAGTTTTATAAATATTAAAACCAAAGTATTGGCAAGAATCGGTGATGCCAGTTTTCGTTCATCAAAGTATTTGGCGATCACGATTCTGCTCATCAAGTTTTTGGCGCCGTTGCCGGGGAAGGAATAGCGTTTTTAATTTATTTATCAAAATTTTAAAAATATTTTTGTGCTGTAAATAATTGTGATTTTTTTTTTTTTTTTGTAAAAAAATAAAAAAAATTTAATCAAATTTCAAATTTTAAATTTAATAAGAAATAATAAAAAAATAAAAAAATAAAATTTTTTTTTAATAAATTTTAAATAAAAATAAAAAAAATAAAAAAAATATATAAAAAAATATAAAAATATATAAAAATATAAAAATATATAAAAAAATATAAAAAAATATAAAAAAAATAAAAAAAATTAATTATAGCATAAATAGTAAAATAATTTAGAAATTTAAAATTTGAAGTAAAAAATTTTTACCGTTAATGAATAGTAAAAAAAATTAAAAAACAATTATTAAAAAAAAAATTTTAAGAAATAAGATAGCGTGAATAGTAAAATAAAATTACCGTTCGTAAAAAAAAAATTTAGCCTGAATAGTAAAATAAAATTACCGTTCGTAAAAAAAATAAAAAAAATATAAAAAAATATAAAAAAATAAAAAAAAAATAAAAAATTCTTCTTGATTTTTATTTAACTTACTTAACTTAGTTTTTTTTTACTAACTTAATTAACTTAGATTTTTTTTTTTACTTAACTTAATTAACTTTTTTTTTACCAACTTAATTAACTTAGATTTTTTTTTTTAACTTAACTTAATTAACTTAGATTTTTTTTACTTCACTTAGCTTAATTAACTTTTTACTAACTTAATTAACTTAGATTTTTTTAACTTAACTTAATTAACTTAGATTTTTTTTTATTCACTTAACTTAATTAACCTTTTCTTTAAACTTAATTAACTTAGATTTTCATTAACTTAAATTTTTATTTAACTTAACTTAATAACATAAAAAGTAAAGATCTAAGGGAGTTCTGTCTAGGAGACTAGTTCTTGGAAGCCTTTGTGCCACTAGTCTTTCCTGGGAACGTTGTTCTGTCTAGGAGGATGGTTTTTAAGGAGCCTTTGCACCACCATTCTTTCCTGGGAGCACTCTTAGTTAATACTGATTATGTTATTTAAAAAAAACAAAATTTTTTTAACTATCTCCAAAATTTTAAAGTTTTAATTACAATCTAAGGAGCTAGTTTCTTTGTTTAATCTAGGTACAATTGTGTTTTTATGCCTTAATTATTTGATTTGTACCTAGATGTGGGTTATCTAAAACTCAAAATATGCCTCTAGTTTTAAGTACAGAAAGAAATCTGAAAATCAATAGGGCATGACTGAAAAAGTATAGGTAGACAACCTTGTCTTACCTGCAGGTTTGATTGACTCAATGATGAGGGGACATTGAGTTTACTTAAAATGCAATCCCCAAGTTACGTCTTGCTAAGACGTTAAACTAAGCGCTGGATGGGAGGCAACCCATCATTTTAGGTAATTTCCTTTTATTTCTTTTATTTACTTAATTATTTCATTTTAATTACATGTGAATAATTTTTAAATTGTTAAAACTAAAAATATTTGTTGAGATGTTAGAAGTTCACAGCGATCTGTCTGTATACACTTTAATGATGAATATGATGGATGCACCTGCATTTTCCTTTACTACTTGCACTTTCTCAAGAAATAGGTAATATTTCTTCTCTTTTCTCTTTATCTTTAATTTACAGTTGTTACATTGAGGACAATGTAAGTTCTAGGTTGGGGGTGGTGAAAAGTTACCATGCTTAATTAAAAAAAAAAGTTTTAACAATTTAAAAAAAATATACTTTTTCATTTTTTGTGTGTTTGGTTTTATTTCTATTTTGTGTGATTTAGTAATTTTTGGAATAAAAAAAAAATTTCACAAAAATTTATCTTTTCTTTAAATCAAATTTAAGTAAATAGTTAAGTCTTTTGTACTGTTAGATTAATTTTTTGAAAACATATCATGAAATATTTTGTAATTATTTTTGATAATTAGTTAGTTTTTGTCATAATTAGTATTTCTTGATAAGATGTAGAAATTATATTAAACCCAAAATCGGTGTTTATGAGTTTTTTTTAGTGGAGACTACCTTTGTGAGATATAATTTGAGCCTAATTTCCTTTATTCAGAGTGAAATATATATTTTTTCTACTCCAAACACATTTCTTATTTCTTCAAATTTTTAGATGATCTTTATAGGTATTAGCATTGAATGTATGATTTTTTTTCTCATTTTAATAGAGTATCATATATTTTTTATTATTATTTTTGCTTAGATTAAATAATTTGAGTAGAAGTTGATAGTATATGCTTATATCTCATTTATGCATGACTACTACAAAAACAAAAAGACATATCTGGGGTTACCTAAACCAAGATCAAACAGAAAAGCCACAAAATTAACCACTCACCAAAATCCAAAATATGTACAATCAATCACGTGGGTTGACTCTCTAAAATACATATATTGAGAAATATCTTCAGAAAAAAATAGAGAGATAAAGAATATATAGTATAATCTACATACTATAACCCACATTGCCTACAAAGTTGTGAGTAAAGGCTAATTACAAAAGAAGGATATAGGAAATAATTCCCTAAAAAGTCATTGCACTCTCTTCATTTGTGAAAGGCATATATCTTGAAATTCTTTCTTAATGAGTTTGATTTATGCATGAAAATAATTTTTATATATGATATCTTTATAATTTATACATTTGATTCCTTTCATGAGATCAATGTTAAAATAACACTTTGAGCCTTTATTCTTTATACATATGCGAACATATTAGTTCATTTCTATACATCAACTCTTTCGCATATAAATTAGTATGAGTGTTTGAACCCATAGGATTCAGTGTTTTGAGAGTATTGACTTGTGAGGAATAGAGTCGAAGCGAATTCTGATTCATGACACTGAAATTGGGTGAAATTAAATTGATACATTTTTTATATGAAATATGAAAATGATTTTCGACTAATTATTATAATAAATCATGATTGTTTAAAGAGATTAAAATAACTTATGCTTGAGATTTTAATTATGATCTTAAAGGAGATTAAAAAGTATGAGACATTTTTGTGAGATGTTGATAATTTGTGATTTTGTTGTAAATTTAATTTTTAAGTTGTTTGTTTTTATTGTTTCTTTTGTTTTTACATTTAGTACAATGTTTGTGGGTATCATTACTGAAAACCCTCACGAGACTCAAACTCGTCCACTAGGGCAACCTAGGGGTTTAAAGGCTTGTTGCATAGGCTAAATGCAACCGTTTCAATCCACGAAAGTGATTTAGGATAGTTTAATTTTTAGTTTTTATCGCTTCTCTTACTAAGGGACTAGCAAGAAGTTGGTTGGGGGTAGACCTTCATCCAAATTTCCTACTATTGCTCTTTACTTGCTTCTTCTGGAAATATTTGGTTCAACACTCAAACCCGATTGTCCTCCACAACGAATACCACCCAATGTGATGTGATTGGTAACCAATGATCATTAACTAGAAATGTATCAACTCAAAACCTCACGGGGGAAAACAATCCATTATTAATATCAAATTGTATACGGGAGACACAAAGTCAAACCACGTAATGGAGATCAACGTACTGATCAAGTTCGTGTTCCCAAATATTCTCAAGATCCTTTGCAAGGAATTGGCAGTCCAATGACTAAGGAACAGACTAAGAGGATGAAGGAAGCTTTGCAAGGCTTGATCATGGAAGTGCAATAAGAGGTCATGTTAGAAGAATCAAAAACTAAATTTGAAAATTCTAAAGCTTCACTAAGGATGGTCTATTACCTTTTATGCAAGGAATAGGAAGATCAAGTTAGGAGCAAAGATTAATTTAGGAAGTAATATTTTTGTTTTAGCTAATTATGGGCTTTTATATTTAATAATTTTTATTTTAGTGAATTGTGTGCTTTTTATTTTAAGTATTTTAGTCTTTTATTTTTAAGGATATATTAGGCCCAATCCATAACTAAATAGGCCCATTTAATATAGGTTTTTTTTAATATTTAAGAGTTTCTTGCTAATTAATAAGAAGAGCTATGTAACAGAGGCAAGAAAGAATATTCATTAATGAAAAAAACATTTCAGAAAGATTCTTGCTTTGCCTTGTGTTCCTAACTTAATGCTTGAATTTGACTTATCAAAGAGAGTGATCAACTTTGTGGCGTCTCAAGATTTGGGTTTCAAAAAATTTGTTTACATAGTGTTCTAATCTGATCATCTTCAACACACGTTCTTAGCAAATCAATTATTTTAATTCTTTTGAGTTCGTGGGTTCGTAGGTTGTTTGCCTAACGGGTCTACATCACCACGTACTCACACAAATAACGATTTGGTAACTAACCATAAAATAAACTAGTCTCTAATATATGCTGTCTGAAATAGTTTCAAAATAGATGAAAATCGCTGAGTAAATTTTGGTAGTGTTTTTGCTCTTGAACAATGGATGAAGATAAGAGAAATTAATGGGGTATTAATTGGGCTCAGAATGCACACCTACACCTTGCAGCCACTTCACCAATTACCTCAAAAAGAGTGGTGGCCAAAGACGTGGTGAGCCTTTTGGCAAGGTACTAATAAAGAGTTGCATTTTTTTGTTTCCAAAATAGGAGCACTTTTGATGATAGCCCTACTTGAAACCAAAAGTCATGAGTAAATATGCTAACTTGCTTTCATGCATGCTCATCAAAAACCAACAATTTCCCTTGCAACAATAAAAACCAACCCCATCATAAGTGTAAACATTCTTTGGCATGAACATTGTCCTCAAGGGTCAAGAACCTTTCCTTGATTTGTTAATAATCTTCCCACGAAGCTTCTTCTTGACGCAAATTTTTCCATTTTATTAGAATTTCTTCCATAAACTTGGATCCCTTTTTTACCCATTGTAAGTCTAAGATTTCTTCTTGTTCAATGATGAGCTCCCCTTCGTCTGAGACTGGTGCTAATTCTGGACATGAAACTTGACCTTCTCCTATGCATTTTTTAGTATACATGGAAAGTTGGATGTATTCGAGAATTTGAGGGTAATTTTAGTTTTTAAGCGACCTGACCAATTCGTTCCTAAACTTCATAGGGTCAATAGTAGCGGCTAGCAAGTTTTTGATATGATCCTTTAAATACTGAATGTTGACGGGTAAGGGTGTAGTTTGAGAAAGACAAGATCACCAATGTTGAATTTAATTTCCTGTGCTTCTTGCGCCTAGTTGTTGTTTCATTCTATTGTTAGCAACATACAAATTCTCTTTAAGCTACTTAAGGATTATATCCCTGGTTTTCAATTGTTGATCTACATCATTAATAGTACAACTATTTTTGTAGTAGCATGGAATGATAGGAGGAAGATGTCCATGGAGAGTCTCAAAAGTTGTCATTTTGATGGAAGCATAAACATGCATACAAGTTTTGGTAGCAAATTTTCCCAAGAGGAATCCCAAGTTTGCATAAACATGCATACATCTTTTGGTACGGCACAAACACATCTTTTGGTACGGCACAAACCATATTTGTCAGCTAATACGTACAAGAAGGATGTCGCTGCATACATAACTACTTGGCCATAGCGCACATGAAAGGTGTCACTGTGTGCATAGCTACTCGGCTATTGCGCATGGCTATCGCGTGCATGCAACCACTGAGACGTTGTATTGATTTTTTTTACAACTATTTTACCCTTTTAACTCTTGTGACATGACAAGTGTCAAAAAATTATGTATATAATAAAGACAAGTGTAGCAATATTATGTAACCATATGTCTAGCGCATGCCCTAAATGCCATGCATACAAAAGACAAGTGTCATGAATGGCTACCAAGCTATTGTATGACAATTTTCTAAACAATCTATTCTGCATTTAAGTAGAAGCAAATCAAGGGAAAAGCAAAGAAATTTACAAACAAAACAACCCTTTTTCTAACTCCATCAATCTTCTCTGATTGCGATCAATTGGTATCAGCCGGAGTAAATCGAGACAAACCAAGAAAGGATAGAAAATTTGGAAGTTGGTCTAGATGGACTGTAGGACAGCTTCACATGAATTGAAGTAGGAATCATTGACAAGTTGTATCACCTTGAGGAAACCATAAACAAGATTTCAAATGTCTTGATACAAACACAAGACTCTCCTACAAAAACTATAGTTGAACCTTATGAGAATCATTCAGTCTATAGTAGAAACCATGAGTCACGTGAGGATACTCGAGGCAATACAAAAGGAGGAAAGCCACCCTTTGTCACCAAGTTAGCCAAATTTAAGTTTTCTCAATTTTCAAGAAATTATCCAATAGAATGGCTTACTTGAGTGGAGCAATTCTTCGAGTATCAAAGCACAACAGAGATGCAAAAGGTTTCACTAGCTTCCTTCCATCTTTAAGGAGAAGCAAACTTGTGGTGGTAGTGGCTATGTCATACTTACAAAGGGGAAGGGAGAGTTGTGACATGGACATTCATGGGAGGACTCAAAGTAGAAGTAGTAGATGAAATTCGCATGTTTAAACCCAAAACCTTAAAAGAAGCCATTAAATGTAAGGAAAGTAAATGGTGGCATATTGACATGCATGGGAAGATTTAAAAATGTTTCGATCCTGATTCAAGGTATTTCATTTACCCTCGTACTATATACCTTACCATTAAATGGCTTAGACGTAGTGTTAGGAGTACAATGGTTGGAACAATTAGGAACAGTTTCTTGTAACTGGAAACAATCAACCATGGAGTTCACATGGAAAAACCAAAGTCCTAAGCTTCAAGGAATTGATAATAGGGGTATAGGAAGATCCTCAATAAAATCTGTTTTTAAAGATATGGGACAAGGAGGCACAACTTTTGCTTTATACCTGCAATCCTTATGACATTCTTCCCTACCACAATCCCAACATTTTCTCCAACAATTACTACATGACTTTGAAGACATATTCCAAGATTCTAGGAAATTACCTCCCATTCGAGAGATACACCATCATATTAATATGAAGGAAGGAATTGAACCTGTTAATGTTAGACCCTACAAGTATGCTTACTTTTAGAAAGTTGAAATTGAAAAATAGGTCCATGATACCCTAAAATTAGGGTTTATACAACCAAGTACTAGTCCGTTCTCTTCACCTGTGTTGTTGGTTAAGAAAAAAGATGGTACATGGCGATTTTGCACTGATTATAGGACTCTCAATAAAGTAACCATCAATGACATATTTCCTATTCCAACCGTTGATGATAAGCTTGATGAACTTCATGGAGTTTCCTACTTCACAAAGCTTGATTTGAAAGCTGGTTTCCATCAAGTATGAAAAACCCCCCAACATATGCATAAAACTACATTTCGTACTCATAAGGGCCATTATGGATATTTGGTTATGCCATTTGGTCTTTGGTCTTTGCAATGCCCCCTCTATATTTCAAGCTCTTATAAACTCTAGCTTTCACTCTTATATCTGCAAGTTTATCTTGGTTTTCTTCAATTACATATTGGTATATAGCCCTGATTGGGAAACACATATCAATCATGTCAAAACAACCTTTGAAATATTAAGATAACATAAGTTCTTCCTCAAATTAGACAAATGTGTATTAGGACAATAGGAGTTAGAATATCTTTGTCATATAATCACACCCCAAGGTGTAAGAGTGGACCAAGACAAGGTTACAACAATGCTGGATTACCCTAGACTTACTAACATTTTTGAATTACAGGGATTTTTAGGCCTTATATGATACTACAGAAATTTTTTTCATGACTATGGCATCATCACTAGACCTCAGATTAATCTCCTCAAAAAAGGGAACTTTGGATGGTAAAATAAAGCCAACGATGCCTTCGAGAAATTGAAGCAAGCAATGACTACAACACCAACTCCTACAATGCCAAATTTCAAAGAAACTTTTGTTATTGAAACATATGCTTTGTGTGAGGGCATAGCAATAATCCTTTCTCAACAAGGTAAGCCCCTTGCATTCATATGTAAGTCATAAGGGCCATCCAAAAGAACGTAGTCCACTTATGCTAAGGAAATGCTGATCATTGTACATGCTATTCAAACTTGGCAACCATATTTGATTGGACACAAATTCTATATTCAAACATACCAGAAGAGTCTTAAATATATGCTAGAATAGCACATCACCACACTAGAACAACAAAAAAGGGTCTCTAAACTACTAGGATATGACTATCTCGACTTATAGACAATCTTACTCTTAACACCATGGTCATAGCACAAACTCAAATATGGGACGCAATTAAATCTGAAGCAAAAAATCAACAAACAAGCCCTTGACAAGCTAGAAATTCCTTACACATGAAAAAATGACATGGTCTTCTACAAAGATGGAGTGGTTCTTACTCCTAAATCTGATGAGAATCATCGAGCTCTACAAATTCCGAGTGGACCAATCACAAGGTCTAAGAAGGCACAACTTATAAAGGAGTTAAATGGGCTCATTCAAGAGGTCATGCATAACCAAGGGGACCTAAATTGGGAGTACAGGGATTGGGACAATCCTAGGAGGGAAATTAGGGTAAAATTTGCAAAAGAAAACTAAGACATTGTTGTTCCGACTTTTTTTGGGCTACTTCATTTTCAGCCCTTAGATGGAAACAAAGGTTAAGATGTAATATTTCAAAAGGATTCCTTTGGCTGTCCCATTTTTTCCATGTTTTGGTCCATGTTTTCTACTAACTTTTGTGCTTTTTTGGCTGTTTTTATTTTTAACCCTTGGATGAGATCAAGGGCTATGATGCAGTAGAGCTTAGGTGAGATGAACCAAGGGGATAGGATTTAGCTAATTTTAGATTATATAGCAAAGGGTTTCTCCACAAATCAATGGATATTACTCACCATTTTTCTGAAGAGAAAAGACCCCACAAGGAGTTGATATTTCCTTGATAAGTCTAGCATAAATGACACCCTAACAAGTATGGATATTACTCACCACAAATGCTTGGATGCTAAACAACGCCACAAAGGTTACCAATCCCTTTATAAGTTGCTTGAAGAGGAATAAAGAGCTAGAAGGAGCTCTCAAATGATCTGAATATTCAAACTTCATTCAAAATTGTATTTTACAGCAGCTGGGCTGCTCTTAATAGGATACAAACCAATCCTAAGATCTACTACATCATAGCCCTTGATCTCATTCAAGGGTTCAAAATAAACACAGCCAAAAAGCAAAAAAGCTAGCAGAAAACATTGACAAAAACATGGAAAAAAATGGGACAGCTGACCACAAAGAAATCCTATAAAATATTACATCTTAACCCTTGATTTCATCCAAGGGCTGAAAGGAAAATTGTCCAAAAAGAGTCCAAATGGCACTCCAAAATTAGAGCAAAATATGGAGCAGCTGAGAACAAAAGAAACCCCATAAAATATTACATCTTAACCCTTGTTTCCATCGAAGAGTTGAAAATGAAGCTGCCCAAAAATGTCCAAATGGCACAACAATGTGCCTAGTTTTATTTTGCCAATTTTACCCTAATTTCCATCCTAGGATTGTCCCAATGCTTGCAATCAAAATTAGGTCCCCTTGATTATGCATGACCTCTTGAATGAGCCTTTAACCTTTTCGAGGTGTGCCTTCCTAGACCTTGTGATTGGTCCACTTGGAATTTGTAGAGCTTGATGATGTTGGTGTTGGTTTGTAGTCATTGCCTGGTTGAGTTTATGGAACGCATCATTGGCTTCATTTTACCATCCAAAATTCCCTTTTTGGAGGAGATTAATCAGAGGTCCAGCGATGATGCCATAGTCACGAAACAACTTTCTATAGTATCCTTTAAGGCCTAAAAATCCCCGTAATTCAAAAATGTTAGTGAGTCTAGGCTAATCAAGGATTGTTGTAACCATGTCTTGGTCCACTTTTACACCTTGTGGTGTGATTATGTGATGAAGATATTCTAAATCATGCTGTCCATTCATTTGTTTCATTTGAGGAAGAACTTAGGTTGTCTCAAAATTTCAAAGGCATGATTGATATGTAATTGAAGAAAACCAAGATAAACTTGCAGATATAAGAGTGACAGCTAGAGTTTATAAGAGCTTGAAATGTAGAGGGGGCATTGCAAAGACCAAAAGGTATAACCAAATATACATAATGGCCATTATGAGTACGAAATGCAGTTCTATGCATATGTGGGGGGGTGTATTCATACTTGATGGAAACCAGCTTTCAAATCAAGCTTTGTGAAGTAGGAAGCTCCACAAAGTTCATCAAGCTTATCATCAACAGTTGGAATAGGAAATATGTCATTGATGGTTACTTTATTGAGAGTACTATAATCAGTGCAAAATCGCCATGTACCATCTTTTTTCTTAACCAACAACACAGGTGAAAAGAACGGACTAGTACTTGGCTGTATAAACCCTAATTTTAGGGTATCATGGACCTATTTTTCAATTTCAACTTTCTAAAAGTAAGCATACTTGTAGGGTCTAACATTAACAAGTTCAATTCTTTCCTTCATATTAATATGATGGTCTATCTCTCGAATGGGAGGTAAATTCCTAGACTCTTGGAATATGACTTCAACATCATGTAGTAATTGTTGGAGATCATGTTGGGATTGTGGAAGGGAAGAATGTGATAAGGATTGCAGCCATAAAGAAAAAGTTGTGCCTCCTTGTCCCATATCTTTAAAAACAGATTTTATTGAGGATCTTCCTACCGCTCTATTATCAATTCCCTGAAGCTTATGACTTTGGTTTTTCCATGTGAACTCCATGGTTGATTGTTTCCAGTTACAAGAAACTGTTCCTAATTGTTCCAACCATTGTACTCCTAACACTACGTCTAAGCCATTTAATGGTAAGGTATATAGTACGAGGGTAAATGAAATACCTTGAATCAGGATCGAAACATTTTTAAATCTTCCTATGTATGTTAATATGCCACCATTTACTTTCCTTACATTTAATGGATTCTTTTAAGGTTCTGGGTTTAAACATGTGGATTTCATCTGCCACTTTTACTTTGAGTCTCCCATGAATGTCCCTACTAAAGCTTTTTGTGTCCAACCATGTACTCGGTTGCAAATATTTTGAATTCTTTTTTATAGTCCCTTAAAGAACCAACTCACCTAATCTTTGATAGTGTTTCATCAGAGTCTTCACAATTAGTAAGATCAAAGAGTGCCTATAGCTCTTCGATGAACACTTTCCATGTCACAATTCTCCCTTCCCCTTTGTAAGTACGACATAACCACTACCACCACAGGTTTGCTTCTCCTTAAAGATGGAAGGAAGCTAGTGAAACCTTTTGCATCTCTGTTGTGCTTTGATACTCAAAGAATTTCTCCACTCAAGTAAGCCATTCTATAAGATCATTTCTTGAAAATTGAGGAAACTTCAATTTGGCTAACTTGGAGACAAAGGGTCGCTTTCCACCTTTTGTATTGCCTCGAGTATCCTCATGTGGCTCATGGTTTCTACTATAGATTGGATGACTCTCATTAGGTTCACCTATAGTTTTTGTAGGAGAGTCTTGTGTTTGTATCAAGACATTCAAAATCTTGTTTATGGTTTCCTCAAGCTGATATAGCTTATCACTGATTCCTACTTCAATTCATGTGAAGCTATCCTACAATCCACCCAGACCAGCTTCCAAAATTTCTATCCTTTCTCGGTTTGTTGCCATTTACTCAAGCTGATACCAATTGATCGTAATCAAAGAAGATTGTTGGAGTTAGAAAAGGGTTGTTTTGTTTGTAAATTTCTTAATTTTTCCCTTGATTTTCTTCTGCTTAAATATAGATGAGATTGCTTATAAAATTGTCATGCAATAGGTTGGTAGCTTTTCATGGCACTTGTCTTTTGTATGCATGGCATTTAGGGCATGCGTTAGTCATATGGTTACATAATATTGCTACACTTGTCTTTATATACATAATTTTTTGACACTTGTCATGACACATGAGTAAAAAAGGTAAAATAGTTGTAAAACAAATACATAAAATGTCTCAGTGGTTGCACGCGTGCAATGGTCGTGCAGAACAGCCGAGTAGCTATGTGCACAGTGACACCTTTTCATGTGCGCAATGGCCAAGTAGTTCTGTACACAACGACATCCTTCTTATGCGCATTAGCTGACAAATTTGGTTTGTACCGTACCAAAAGATGTATGCATGTTTATGCTTCCATCAAAATGACACCCTTTGAGGCTCTCCATAGACATCTTCCTCCTATCATTCCATGTTATAACAAAAATAGTTGTACTATTAATGATGTAGATAAACAATTGAAAACCAGGGATATAATCCTTAAGTAGCTTAAAGAGAATTTGTCGGTTGCTAATAATAGAATGAAACAACAACTAGACGCAAGAAGCACAGGAAATTGAATTCAACATTGGTGATCTTGTATTTCTCAAACTACACCCTAACGTCAACATTCAGTATTTAAAGGACCATATCAGAAACTTGCTAGCCGCTACTATTGACCCTATGAAGTTGAGGAACGAATTGGTCAGGTCGCTTAAAAACTGAAATTACCCTCAAATTCTCGAATACATCCAACTTTCCATGTATGCTAAAAAATGCATAGGAGAAGGTCAAGTTTCATGTCCAGAATTAGCACCAATCTTAGACGAAGGGGAGCTCATCATTGAACAAGAAGAAATCTTAGACTTGCAATGTGTAAAAAAGGGATCCAAGTTTATGGAAGAAAGTCTCATAAAATGGAAAAATTTGCCTCAAGAAGAAGCTTCGTGGGAAGATTATCAATAAATCAAGGAAAGGTTCTTAGCCCTTGAGGACAATTTTCATGCCAAAGAAGAGGGCAATGTTAGACATTCATTAAGAACTCTCAAGTATGCAAAAACATGCATGCATCTTTTGGCATGGCACAAAACATCTATGTCGACTAATGCGCATAAGAAGGATGTCGCTAGGCACATAACTACTAAGCCATTGCGCGCATGAAGGGTGTCACTGCACGCATAGCTACTCGGCCATTACACGCTATTTTTTGTATACTATGCGCGCTGCTCCGTGCACCCATTGCCATTGGGACATTGCATGTATTTTTTTTTACAGTTGTTTGTACCCTTTTTAGCCATGTGTCGTGACAAGTGTTATAATATTATGTATATAAAGACAAGTGTAGCAATATTATGTAACCATATGTCTAGAGTATGCCCTAAATGTGACACATGTAAAAGACAAGTGTCATGAATGTACCACCGAGCTGTTGCATGACGATTTGTTTGCACTCTATTATGCAATTAAGGAGAAGCAGATCAAGGAAAAGCTAAGAAATTTACAAACAAAACAACCCTTTTTCTAACTCCATTGATCTTCTATGTTTGGGACCTATCAATCCAATGAACTTACATCATTCTACAAAATTAGCAATCAAATACCCATTCTAACTCAGCTTTTGAATTGCATTCTATATACCCAATGTCCACTTCAATTTAAATACCCATTTTAGAAAAATATTAGTTTGACTGAGTAATAAGATTTTTGGCTCCTTTTGTATTAGAGATTGAGCACTACCCTTGGTCAGTATGAGCTTATGGATATAATTGAGTTGATTGAAAGACTTGAAAATTTGAAAATTATTGGAATTGACCTTAGACTAGTACTACTAAACTACCTGGGGGATTAGTTTATGCTTTGTTTGAAATCACTCTTTACTCTCCCTTATTTGATTCATGTTTATTAGTTATATTGAAATAGTTCATATTAGTAAATTTGCATTAGTTGTGTACCTATTGGAGGTAAGAATTAGTGCTAATAATCTCTTCCACTTGATTGATGATGTTGATTATGCATTTGAGTACTATGGCTTATATGAGTTTGAATATGTGGTTTTTACTCAAAATAAATTAAGTGGGTATGCCAAGAATTGTTTTGGGAGATTCAAAGCAATAGATTTTCTTTTGGCAAAAAAACCAATAAAAACTTGACCTAAAATGAAACACTTATTGTTTCAAACTTTCCTACCTCAATATGGAAGTGAAAACTACCCAACTAGGCCTATTGTGTGAGAAACCAAATAATTAGTCCCTCTTATAGACTCTCTTGAAACCAATTTCCCTAAATCTATTGTAAGAAATCAGTCAAGAGAAAAGTACATTGGTGAATCATTTGTCAAGTCTTTTGATGTTTGTCAGCCAAAGTCTACCCAAACTGCCACCACAAAATTCGATAAGGCTACCTAATTGCCAAAGGACACCATAACCAACAATCCAAAACAATCCCAAACACTTCCTCCTTTTAGAGCAAGATACACCATTAATAAAAATATATATGATATAATTATTAATGTTGAGAATAGTAACAATTTGATTTGTAAATCCCTTTTTGAAAGCCTTGTGTTTGCAAACCGAAAAGGATTTTTATAAGATTTATTTCTGAAAAATATAATGACACATTTTTAATAATAGATTTAAAATGAAAAATTTAGTTTTTAGATACTTAAATATAAACTTAACTTTGACACTTATGTGTGGCCTTAGCTAGTAATCAGATGGTTTGTTAATTCCTATAAATAAATCAAAATTCAATAATTAATCAATTGATAATCTCAATCATAGGATATTAATTATTTCTTATTAATAAAAGAATATGTAAGTCCCCTTGTACTTGTGTTTATGTATTGACTTTTCGTGTACAAAACATTGTGTCTATTTTATTTTACTTAGTGTACTTGTCTTCTTCTATATAAGGTTGGTTATTACGGATCAATCTTTCACACTTGCGCGTAGTTAGGTACACCTTGTATGCAAGAATGTTTACACTTATGATAGGGTTGGTTTTTGTTGTTTGCAAGGGAAAGTGTTGGTTTTTTATGAGCGTGCATGCAAGCGAGCTAGCATATTTACTTGTGGTTTTTGGCATGTTTTAGGTAGGGCTATCATCAAAAGTGCTCCTATTTTGGAAACAAAAAATGCAACTCTTTACTACCTTTCCAAAAGGCTCACCAAGTCTTTGGCCACCACGCTTTTTGAGGTAATTGGTAAAGTAGCTGCAAGATGTAGGTGTGCATTCTTAGCCCAATTAATACCCCACTCATTTCTCTTATCTTCACCCATTGTTCAAGAGCAAAAGCACTACCAAAATTCACTCTACGATTTTCATCTATTTTGAAACTATTTCTGAAAAGCATATATTAGAGACTAGTTTGTTTTATGGTTAGTTACCAAATCGTTATTTGTGTGAGTACGTGGTGATGCAGACCCTTTAGGCAAACAACCTAGGAACCAACGAACTCAAAATAATTGAAACGATTGATTTGCTAAGAACGCATGTTGAAGATGATCAGATTAAAACCCTAAGGAAACAAAGTCTTTGAAACCCAAATCTTGAGACACCATAAAGGATGATCACTCCCTTTGATAAGTCGAATTCAAGCATTAAATCAAGAACACAAGGCAAAGCAAAAAGCTTTACGAAATTTTCTTTTCTTAATGAATATTCGTTCTTGCCTCCATTACATAGCTCTTCTTATTAATAAGCAAGAAACCCTAAAATAAAATAAAAAACCGTATATTGAATGGGCTTATTTAGTTATGGATTGGGCCTAAGCCATCCTTAAAAATAAAAGACTAAAATACTTAACATAAAAAGCAAACAATTCACTAAAATAAAAATTATTAAACATAAAAGCCCATAATTAGCTAAAACAAAAATATTACTTCCTAAATCAATCTTTGCTCCCAACTTGATCTTCCAAATCTATCCCTTGCATAAAAAGATAATAGACCATCCTTGGTGAAGCTTTAGAATTTTCAAATTTAGTTTTTGATTCTTCTAACGTGACCTCTTATTGCACTTCCATGATCAAGCCTTGCAAAGCTTCCTTCATCCTATTAGTCAGTTCCTTAGTCATTGGACCGCCAATTCCTTGCAAAGGATCTTGAGAATATTTGGGAACATGAAGTTGATCAATACCTTGATATCCAATACGTGGTTTGACTTTGTGTCTCTTGTATACAATTTGATATTAATAATGAATTGTTTTTTCCCGTGAGGTTGTGAGTTGATACACTTCTAGTTACTGATCATTGGTTACCAATCACATCACATTGGGTGGTGTTCATTGTGGAGGACAATCGAGTTTGAGTGTTGAACCAAATATTTCCAAAAGAAGCAAGCAAAGTAGGAAATTTGGATGAAGATCTTGGTTGATAGAGGTAATAGTGGTTTTACTTTCTATTATTATTGTGACTTGTTTGCTATCTAGTAAATTATTTACTACTTAGTGGTTGCTTTAAGCAATCCAAGGATGTTACCACATGGATAAAATTGCTATATGGATTTACCTAATTATATCGAGTGTTATGCTTGATCTCTTATTGTACACGAATAATCTGAGTTTGTTATGCATATGTCTCAACATATTGAAGCATTAACTTAGATTTGAAAACATTTGTTGTTTGCTAGCCTTTTACTTTGATTTATAACATCTGTTTTTATTTATTGACCTTTTGATATTATACTATCTATGATTTTGCTGCATAATATGTATAAGTGTTTATTTCCTTGAATAGGAAGTAACAAAGAGGTATGACATAAGGAAAGTCCAAAGAGGACTCTAAAGAAAGACCCTTGAACAAGGACTCTAAAGAAACACTCTTGAACAAGGAAGACTCTATAGAAAGAATCTTGAACAGGAAGGACTCTAAAGAAAGGCTCTTTACCAAAGAGGACTCTATAAGAAGACGCTTGACCAAAGAGGACTCTAAAGAAAGACTCTTGGGAAGCAAGAACAAAATAAAGGAAACCCAATTTCAACAATAACAAGAAAAATAGAATTAGATTTTTTAACAATCTACTACTATGTTCTTATTTTCTTCATCTTCTTATTTTTCTTTTTTATTTGTTGTTGTTGCTGCTGCTATGAATAGAAAATTCACAAAAAAAGTTTGAAACCCTAATGAACAAAAATAATAAACCACGCAAAAACTACAACAAATCTTTATCCCCTCGGTAAGTGGTCTAAACGATGGAATTTGGGGTCAAAAAAAGGTATGGAATGCCAGCGAATAATATTTTAATTATAGGAATTGGAACGAGCTTCAGTTGATATATTATATTAGTCATTTTGTTACCCGAGCCAAAAGTTATGGTTGTTTAAAGTTACAACTCCGATTTATCAAATATTTTTGTTGAAACTGCGAACAACAACCCTCTTCTCTTTTTTTCATTTTTTTTAAGAACAAAGATGATTGAACACAGAAAAATAAAGAATCAAGAAAAAGATTCGAATAATTCAAAGAAAACTATGAAACAAAATCCAAATACAAAAATAATGACAACAAGATTGAAAGAATAGACAAGACTCAAAAGGACGAAATTTCTCTTTTTTTTGTAATTTGTTACTCAAGAATGTAGAAAACAATCAAGAACGTAGAAAAAAATCAAAAGATGAATTTTTTTTTTGAAATCTAAAATTTAAAACAAAGATATATGATGATAAATAACCTTTTTCAGTAACCAAGGCTCTACCAAATGATGTGGATCCTTTTAGACAAACAACCTAGGAACCCACAAACTCAAAGGAATAGAAATGATTGATTTGCTAAGAACGTGTTGAAGATGATCGGATTAAAACCCTAAGGAGAAAAGTCCTTAAAACCAAAACCATGAGATGCCACAAAGGATTATTACTCCCTTTGATAAATTGGATTCAAGTATTCAATCAAGAACACAAGAAGGCAAAGCAAGATGCTTTGTGAAATTTTCTTTTCATTAATGAATATTCGTTCTTCCTCCATTAGAGAAAGGGAGGACCTGGGGCCACAATAAGTTGGGTTGAGATATAGAACCGTAAGCACTGTGTGGGTGATAAAGGATGTGTTCATACAATTGAAAGAAAGGTATCGTCAACTCGTTGATTGTTGGGAACTTTCACTTCTCTATATTCAAAATATGCCTTTTTATGAGAATTACGATCTGCAGCTCAAATAGTCCCTCACCAAGTCTCTATTGGGCTTATTCTTATTGTACGTCTTGTGAGCACGTTTGGATATGTGAAGGAAATTGCTTGAATGTTCCCTTAACCCAACACGGGAATGGATCGGAGGGAACCTCAGCATTAGGAATGTCCATGTCTTGTCACAATGCTCATTTCTAGTTATTGGTCATAGGGCGGGCAACTTTATCTGATCAAGGGCCGGGGAAAAAGAGTCATGGTACTCTCGAGGTGTGAATAACCCTGGAGGTGACTACAATTAGAAAAAATCTGACTCATCAGTCGAAACGATGAGCAAACACTAGATTGTAAGGGCAAGGGATCGCCCAATGAATGGACGAGCTCCAAGGAGGTAGGAAAGAATGATGTTTCAAAGAAGTGGAAGTCCAAATCTTATCTAAACTACAAGAATAACTAACTAAGCAGTGCAATAAGGGTAATTAATGTGGACCCTTTAGGTGAACAACCTAGGAACCCACGAACTCAAAGGAATAGAAACAATTTATTTGCTAAGAACATGTTAAAAATGATTTGATTAGAACCCTAAGAAAACAAAGTCCTTAAAACCCAAACCTTGAGATGCCACAAAGGATGATCACTCTCTTTGATAAATTAGATTCAAGGATTTAATTAAGAACAAAAGAAGGCAAAGCAAGAAGCTTTCTGAAATTTTCTTTTCATTAATGAATATTTGTTCTTCCCTTCAAATTACATAGTTATTCTTATTAATAAGCAAGAAACCCTAAAAGGAAAAAACTAGATGGAATGGGCCTAATGGGCTTATTTAGTTATGGATTCGGTCTAATCCATCCTTAGAAATAAAAGACTTAAGACATAAAATAAAGCCCACAATTAACTAAAATAAAAATTACTAAACATAAAAGGTTCACAATTAAATAAAAGGCCTATAATTAACTAAAACAAAAATTGCTAGACATAAAAAGTGCACAATTAATTAAAACAAAAAATGTTTTCTAAATAACCCTTGCACCCAACTTGATCTTCGAGGTGAAAGTAGTCGAAAACAAGAGTTTAGCCCAAAGAGTTTTCCAAAAATAACTAAGGAATTTAACATCCCTATCAAACACAATGCTCCTAGGAACTCCATGAAGCCTAATAACCTCCCTAAATAACAACTTTGCTACACTAGTGGCGTCATCATTTTTATGACACGCTATGAACTATGCCATTTTAGAAAGCCTATATACAACCACAAAAATGGAGTCTCTTCCCTTCTTAGACCTAGGTAACCCTAAAACAAAATCCATGGAAATATCTACCCAAGGTGTGCTTGGTACAAGCAAGGGAGTATATTATCCCTGTGGTAGGACTTTGGATTTGGCTTGCTTACAAGTTATGCATATGGAACATTATCTCACTACATCCCTTTTTATTGTCAGCAAATAAAAATGCTCACGCAAAACATCTAAAGTTTTCTTAATTTTTAAATGCCCTATTAATCCTCCCACATGAGCCTCTTTAATCAACAACTCACGCATGAAACATTTGGGTATACACAATTGATATTCTTTAAATAAATACCCATCTAATCTATAAAAACTTTCAAAAGAATTTTTTTCACAAGCATGGTAAATAGTGAAAACGTCATCATCATTAGCATACATTTCCTTAACATACTCAAATCCTAGCAATCTAGCATTTTTAGTTGAGAGTAAGGCATACCTTCGTGATAAAGGGCTTATGTGAAGTTTATTGCTGAAATAAGCGATAGGTCCCCGTTCCTGCATCAAAACAACACATTTACCTATTCCTCATGCATCACACTCAACTTCATAGGTTTTAGTAAAATCAGGTAAAGATAAAACAGGTGCAGAACAATAAACTATCCTTTAATACTTTAAAGGCTCTCTCTTGATTCTTGCCCCATTTAAAACCAATAAACTTTTTGATGACCTCGGTTAGACCGGCTAGTGTACTAACATATTTGACAAACCTTCAATAAAAACTAGCCAAGCCGTGAAAAGCTTCCAACCTCAGTTATAGATTTAGGTGTGGGCCATTCTCGAATAGCCTTAACCTTTTCCTCATCTACTTCTATTCCCTTAGAACTAACAAAGAAACCAAGAAAAACTAACTTGTCCACGCAAAAACAACACATTTTCAACTTCGCGTATAGTTTTTATTTCCTCAAAAATTCAAGCACATACCTAAGATATAAGACATACTCTTCAACATTTTTACTATAAATGAGAATAGCATAAAAATAGAAAACAAAAATTTTTCCAATTAACATCTTTCACACAAGGTGTCATCTGAGTACAAGGATAAGGTGATGTGTGATGTGGTACCCATGCAAGCCGGACACATCTTGCTAGGTAGGCCTTGGCAATATGATAGGAGGGTTGCACATGATGGATATAGAAACAAGTATTTGTTTGTGAACAATGGTAGAAACATCACACTTGTACCCCTTTCAGCCAAGCAAGTCTTTGAAGATCAATTGAGGAGGGTTAGGGAAAAAGAAAAGAGTGAAAATGAACAAAAAGAGAAGAATGAAAAAGAAAAGAAAAGTGAAAGAAAAAAAAGAGTGAAGAAAAGGGAGAGGAGAGTGGAAAAATAAGAGAGAAAAAAGTGTGAGTTTTTATGCTAAGGCAAGTGAGATCAATGAGGATTTTTATTCAAAACAACCCATACTTTTACTTTTATACAAAAAGGCTAATTTTTCTATTAACGATCTTAACCGATCTTTGCCTAGTGCCATTGTTTCTCTTTTGCAGGAATTTGAGGACGTGTTCCCTGAAAAGATTCCAGATGGGGTGCCACCAATTAGAGGGATTGAGTATCAAATTGACATCATACCTGGAGCTTCTCTTCCAAACCCACCTGCCTATAGGACCAACCCCAAAGACACTAAGGAGATTCAAAGGCAGGTTGAAGAGTACATTATCAAAGGTCAAATCATGGAGAGCCTGAGTCCATGTGCTGTTCCCGTGCTACACGTTCCCAAGAAGGATGGATCAAGCAAGATGTGTGTTGATTGCTGAGCTATCAACAACATTAAGGTAAAATATCGACGTCCTGTCCCTAGACTAGATGACATGTTAAATGAGTTGCATGGTTCTTGCATTTTTTCAAAAATTGATTTGAGAAATGGATACCATCAAATTAGGATGAGAAAGGGTGATGAATGGAAAATAGCTCTTAAAACTAAACATGGATTGTATGAGTGGTTAGTCATGCCCTTTGGTCTAACAAATGCACCTAACACTTTTATGAGGCTTATGAATCATGTTCTGCGTGCATTTATTGGAAAATTTGTTGTTGTCTATTTTGATGATATTCTCATTTACAGTAAAAATCTTGAAGAGCATGCCTTACATCTTAAGTATGTGCTTGAAATTTTTACAAAAGAACAATTGTATGCAAACCTAAAAAAGTTTGTTTTTTGCATGGACAAGTTAATTTTTCTTGGTTTTGTTGTTAGTTCTAAGGGGATAAAAGTAGATGAGGAAAAGGTTAAGGCTATTCTAGAATGGCCCACACCTAAATCTATAACCAAGGTAAGAAGCTTTCACGACTTGGCTAGTTTTTATCGAAAGTTTGTCAAAGATTTTAGTACCCTAGCTACACCTCTAACCGAGGTCATTAAGAAGTTTGTTGGTTTTAAATGGGGCAAGAATCAAGAGAGAACCTTTAAAGCATTAAATGATAGTTTGTGTTCTGCACCTGTTTTATCTTTACATGATTTTACTAAAACCTTTGAAGTTGAGTGTGATGCATCAGGAATAGGTGTAGGAGCTGTTTTGATGCAGGAACGACGACCTATCACTTATTTCAGGGAGAAACTTCACGGAGTAGCCCTTAATTATCCAACATATGACAAGGAGCTATATGCCTTGGTTAGGACCCTGGAGACATGGCAACATTACCTGGCCAAGAGAATTTGTCATCCATACTGATCATGAATCTCTAAAACCTCTGAAGCGCCAAGGTAAATTGAATGCTAGATGGAAGGAATTCATTGAGACTTTTCCTTATATTGTTCAATATAAGAGAGGTAAGGAGAATGTTGTAGCCAATGCTTTATCACGGAGGTATGCCTTACTCTCAACTTTAAATGCTAGATTGCCCGGATTTGAATATGTTAAGGAAATGTATGCTAATAATGATGACTTCTTTGTTGTTTACCATATATGTGAAAAGACTTCTTTTGAATATTTTTATAAATTAGATGGGTAATTATTTAAAGAAAATTAATTATGTATACCCAAATGTTCCATGCATGAGTTGTTATTAAGGAGGCCCATGGGGGAGGATTAATGGGGCATTTCGAAATTAAGAAGACTTTAGATGTTTTACGTGAGTATTTTTATTGGCCAAAAATAAGGAAGGATGTAGGGAGAATATGTTCTAGATGCATCACTTGTAAGCAAGCTAAATCCAAAGTCCTACCACAAGGTCTATATACTCCCTTGCCCGTACCAAGCACAACTTGGGTAGATATTTCCATGGATTTTTTTTAGGGTTACCTAGGTCTAAGAAGGGTAGAGACTCCATTTTTGTGGTTGTAGATAGGTTTTCTAAAATGGCACACTTCATAGCATGTCATAAAACTCATGATGCCACTAATGTAGTAGAGTTGTTCTTTAGGGAGGTTGTTAGGCTTCATGGACTTCCTAGGAGCATTGTTTATGAGAGGGATGTTAAATTCCTTAGTTATTTTTGGAAAACTCTTTGGGCTAAAGTGGGCACTAAACTCTTGTTTTCGACTACTTGTCACCACCAAACAGATGGGCAAACTGAGGTAGTCAATAGGACTCTGTCCACGTTGCTTAGGGTGTTAATAAAACGGAATTTGAAAAATTGGGAGGATTGTTTAGCTTTTGTTGAATTTGCTTATAACCAGAATGTGCATTCAACTACTAATCATTATTCTCTATTCGACATTGTTTATGGTTTCAATCCACTAACTCCTTTGGACTTATTACCTATACCTATTTCAGAAAACTAACTTAGATGAGAAGAGAAATAAGGATTATGCTCGCAGAGCCAACAAAGGGCGACGAAGAGTCATTTTTGTGCCTGGTGATTGGGTTTGGGTGCATATAAGGTTTCCTAAAAAAATACGGTCCAAGTTGCAACCTCGGGGAGATGGACCATTTCAAGTGATTGAACAAATTAATGACAATGCGTACAAAATCGATCTTCTTGGTGAGTATAATGTTAGTACCTGTTTTAATGTTTTTTATTTTTCTCCTTTTTTGATTATGCATGTGATGATTCGAGGACGAATCCTCTTGAAGAGAGGGGGAATGATAAGAATCATCGAGCTCTACAAATTCCAAGTGGACCAATCACAAGGTCTAGGAGGACACAACTCGAAAAGGCTTTAAATGGGCTCATTCAAGAGGTCATGCATAACCAAAGGGACCTAAATTAGGAGTGCAAGGATTGGCACAATCCTAGGATGGAAATTGTGGAAAAATTGGCAAAAGAAAACTAGGCACATTGTTGTGCCATTTGGACTTTTTTTGGCAGCTTCATTTCTCAGCCCTAAGATGGAAACAAAGGTTAAGTTGTAATATTTTATAGGGATTCCTTTGTTCTCACCTGCTTCAATTTTGCTGTGCCTTTGAACTGATTTTGGGCAGCTTTTTTTAGCCCTTGGATGAAATCAAGTGTTAAGATGTAATATTTTCATAGGATTTCTTTGTAGTCAATTGCCACATTTTACTCCATGTTTTGGTCCATATTTTCAGCTACCTTTTGTGCTTTTTGACTATTTTTATTTTCAACCCTTGGATGAGATCAAGGGCTATGATATAGTAGAGTTTAGGGTTTGTTTGTATCCTATTAAGAGTAGCTCAGCTGTTGGAAAATACAATTTGAATGAAATTTGAATTTTTGATCATTTGAGAGCTCATTCATGCTCTTTGTTTCTTTTTAAGAAACTTATCAAGGGATTGGCAACCTTTGTGGCATTGTTTAGCATCCAAGCATTTATGGTGAGTAATATCCATACTTGTTAGGGTATTATTTATGCTATTCTTATCAAGGAAATAGCACCTCCTTGTGGCGTGTTTTCCCCTCAGAAAAATGGTGAGTAATATCTATTGATATGTGGAGAAACCCTTTGCTATAAAATCTGAAATTTGCTAGGTCTTGGTTTATATTAACCTTGCTCTTCATTCGACCAAAAAGTTGGTCATCAGTCAAATCCATGGGATCTGCATAATAGAAAAATAACACAGGTTGAGCACCTCAAAAACAAAATCAAACATGTATATACAAAATACATAAACTAATGGTCACCATCTTCCGGCACCACCTCGAATCGTCCCCCAAAATCTGTAGGAGGAGTTAGACATTTAACAGAAGCCTGGTCATTAAAAGAAGCTCAAGGTTTGTGAGTCAACCTAATTGAAGGCTCCAGGACACCATGCCTCATTAACTCACATGCAACAAAACGCGGAGTGTTCAAAAGAGTCCTTCATTTTGTTTTCTTAGGAAGATAGTTTTGGATATCAGCCATCCGCTCCTTTGCATGAAGACTCAAGATCATGATCAGAGAGACCATATTCCTAATCACGACCTTAGTATCATTCCATAACATCTTACGGAACTAGTATCACTTGTGGGGGACGCCGACTTACTTGATACATAGAAAAAATATTCTTTCCATTTTTTCTCATTTTCAAGGAGCGCCACTTCACCCCACAGGTCTGTGGGGTTCTGTTTCAGAACATACGCCTCATTAAACTTGGCCATCTCCAAATTCACCCTGAGTTCTTGACATATAAGTGTTAGGTAGAGCAGATACCTCTACCCATTAGGCATCAATTGCTCTGGTACAAGCTGTGTCCTTACCAAAAATCTCCTAATAAGAGTATACAAAGGAAACCGTAACCCTTGCCATAGAGCTTTCTCATGGAAAACAGTCCACCCAGTTGGAGGTGCATCACTATCACGTATGCCCTAAGAAGGAATCATTATATGAACTGTTGGGGGGATTTTATAAGTCTTTCTTATTCTCTCTTCATCCTAGGATAGCAACTCACAAGTTTTAAGAAAGGCCACCCAGCCCCTAACGCGATCTGTTGGCTCACTAGATCCTATATTCTTATTTTTCCTCCTCCATGTCCTAGATACTGAAATCTAAGTATGAGGAACGCTCAATTTCAAAGTCGGCATGGTTTGGCAACGGGGGGAAGAGGTAGATGGCTGTGGTATAGACTAATGCATTTCATTAGAAGAACCCGAGCTCCCACTAGAATACTAGGGACTCTCCCACTAGCCCAAGCCAGAAGTAGATGTCTCTTCTCTTTGCATTCTGATAAAAGCTACAAAGAAAATAAATAGAGACAAAACAATAACAAGTGGTAAGGTACGAGAAAAAATAGATTACCTAAAGATGAATTGAAAGTAAAAGAAATTATTCCTCTTAAAAACCGACTAGAAAAGAATGTAGAAAATCGTTAAGTTCTCAACTCTTGGATGTGAAAATGCCGAATAGAGAATATTATAGTACGAGCTAAATTCTTATCACCGAACTAAAAATATTTCACCACTCGAAAAGAAATGAAAGAGCATTTTCTCTCACTATTTCTCAATTTTTCATGTAAGCAATAATAAGTCCCAGCCCAAGCATCCCTTTATATAGGTGCATTGGATTTCTCTCTCCAATCAACTCACACACATTTATGGTGGGAGTCAAACGGTTCATATCCTATGTCTAGTGCTCTCTCTTCCACCTTTGACCGAAGCCCGAGTTGAAAGAGTAGGGGACTTGATGTTTAGACATTCATATCGATCCAAAGACTGAGCCTTGTAACCTACCCAAGCCCAATTTCAGATCCAGTCATAGACATATCAAGCCCAATGTCAAATCGAGTCTCAAACAGATCAAGCCCAACGTCAGATCGAACCTTAGACAATCAAACCTAAGAACATCATGAGCTTGTTGACATATTGTACGAGCTTGAGTATAGCATGAGCTTGTTGACAACAAGAATAATACTCGAACTAGATCTCTCACACATTGTACTTTAGGCTAATTATCCCCTCCACACATGTAGTCACATGTACATATTGTATAGCTGACCTTGTACCCATAAATGTGCTATAAATAGATGGACCACTCATGAGGATCCACACATTGAGCCCTTTACATGCATCTTTCTAACCTCTCTCTATAACATATTGAGTCTCAACATGTACTATAAGGAAATGGAAGTGGCGATGGTAAGAGATAATGTCGAGGAAGATGAGGAGGCCATAATGGCTAGGTTTCTTAATGGGTTGAATCCATACATTGCCAACATTGTGGAACTTCATCATTATGTGGAGATACAGGACATGGTCCATATGGAAATTAAGGTGGAAAGGCAATTAAAGAAATGAAGTTTTCGATCCCAACCATCAAGGTCTAGTCCAATTACTTCAAAATCGAACCCTAATAGTCCTTGGAAGTCCAATGAGAAAAAAGATGACGGAGCTAGTTCCAAACCATGATTTGAGCCTTACAAATCCAAAGAGATAGGGGCTAGCAAGGACAAAGATAAAATGGACATGTCAATTCGTAATCGTGACTTTAAGTTTTTTTGGTGTCTTCATAATCCAAACAAGAAGGCAATGATTGCCTTAGCTAGTGGCAAGGTGGAAACCAATAGTGAAAGTGAAGAAGAAGAGACATATGTAAGGGGAAGCTAGTCAACAAGGGATTGGACCCGTGGATGGGGAAGCACTTTTAACAAGGTGATCTTTGTAGTTAGCTACCCCATTTTTCTTCATGTTTTAGTCAATGTTTTTTGCTACCTTTTGTGCTTTTTGGTTGTTTTCATTTTCAACCCTTGGATGAGATCAAGGGCTATAATGTAATAGAACTTAGGATTTATTTGTATCCTATAAATACTTAAGAGAATCTCAACTATTGGGGATTCACATTTTTGAATGAAATTTGATTTTCCAGATCATTAGAGATCTCATTCATGCTCTTTGTTCCTCTTTAAGCAACTTATCAAGGGATTAGCAACTTTTGTGGTATTGTTTAGCATCCAAGAATTTGTGGTGAATAATATCCATACTTGTTAGGGTGTCATTTATTCTAGACTTATCAAGGAAATAGCACCTCCGTGTGGCATCTTTCCCCTTAGATAAATGGTGAGTAATATGCATTTGTATCCTAAAAATTTGCTATGTCCTAACCCCTTGGTTCATATCATTTGGTATTAGAGCTTTAGGTCCTAGTTTTTAGATTCCTATCCTTTATATTTGTTATTTTTCTTGTGTTCTTGTTTTGGTTCTGATACATAGAAAAAAAAGGAAAAAAAATACCATTGTGTTGTGTTGTTGCTAAAATTTATTTTCCAAACCCTTGAAATATTGTTCTTCTTTGTTCCCACATTTTTTTCCGACTTTTCCTTTCAAATTCTATTGTGTCCAAAAAATTTCAACGGTAATTTTGTATATCCTGCTGTTTCTGAAAGTATTTTAAATTTTCCTCTTATATTAAGCATTTTTTCTAGCATATTTTACAATATCTGATATTTTCTACAATTTTTTGTTGTTATCTTTTATTCCTTGATATTTTGCAATATTTGATATTTTCTATAGAAATTTCATTTTCCCTTTGTGTTGTAATTGCTATTTTACGTATCTTAAAATTTTGTCAAACTCATAATAAAGGTGTTGTATTGATTTACTCTTTAATTATTAGCAAATTTGTCCAAAAAAAACAAAAAAAATGGAAAAAAAGAGAAGCCAAATTGCATATGCTAATTTCTAGTGAATATTTAAACTCATAGTTACCAGAATTTTAAAATTTGATTATAAATCTCCCACTGTGTGCTTATTTCATTTAGGAAAATCGTTGTTTTCCTAATAGTGTTGACATGTTGATTTTCCTTGTGCTTACTACTCTAATCTACAATCCTAAACACTTTAAGTTAGTTTTCTTTGTGCTTTAACAAGTGGGATATTGTAAACTACCTTTTTGGGTGTTTGATAATTCTACAAATTGTTTGGAATTCTTGGATTTGGTTGCTTTGATTAGGAACTAAGAAGGTTTAAGTGATCAATCCGAGCGCTAAACACATGAGGTATTTTATGAATTTACATTAGTTCTATTTTATTACACTAACCACTTGTTACGTTGAATTGCAAACAAAATTTCCAACAGGGGTAGTCCTGAAGGAAGACCGGATATGATGTTCATGATGAGGACGCTGCAACAATATTTTGAAAGAATGAACAACTTGATAGTCGATATGAATGAAATATTGGAAAGGCAAGAAAATTCCTTAGCAGCTTTATAATGAGAAACACCTCCACCCAATATTAGGAGGGTTAATAGGCAAGCTCATGTTGGGGATGATATGGAGGAAGAAGATTAGGAAGAAGAATTGAAGGAAGAATGCCTAGAGGAGGAAAAAATGGGTATAGAGAAGGAAGAAATGGTAGAGGCGGTATGTGGAGACCCCCACCTAGAGCCCAAGTTGGAGTTGATAAAGATCTAAGTAGTAAAAAAATGAAGATCCCGCAATTCCAATTAAAGCTTTCTATATATATCCCTATAGTAATGCCTAGGTATGAACCTCTTACGCATCACCAATTTCATCTATTCCCATAACCGAATAGGTCTCTCACCATTTATTTTCCTATTGACCACCAACTCATCCCACCATATACCAGCATAATCTGTAAATTCTATGGCTGTTGCCTTTGTTTTCTTCTCCTTAGAGTAATTTTGACAATTAAACACATGTTCAACCTTTCTTTCCCACTCCAAGTATAACTCAAGATCATTATTTCCTTAAAAGGGCAGAATTGCCATCTTTATACTACCTATATTGCTATCTTCTTTGTATGATAAAGAGGTTCACACATTCATCGATCAACGTTCCATCAATACAAGGATATACTAGGTTTTTTGACAAATTGATTCGTGTGTGTGTGTTGCACATCATGTCATCCAATGCACTCATGAAATCAACCTATATGAGCATGATAATCAATTCAATCTTAGAACAAGTCTCATAAGTCTATTTTTCACATCCCTCTCCACTGATATAAATATGCACTTAACTAAATATCAATATGCACTGATATAATCTACACCTTAGCTTTCTTTTTGTTCATCATGCACTTTTGAACTACAATTGAGCTTTAACTTGATATTTCAGTGCATCCTCTTTTGACATTATCTTCATATTCTTTTGTTAGATATCTCTTTTCTCTTTCTTTTTTTAACTTCACAACACTGTCAAACTTATTTTCAATTCTATTTTCTTTTTCTTTATAAGGATAATTATGTTGTGAGTTTTTCTTCTTTTTTTATAGAGTGCATTACATTTCACCTTACGCTATAACATAACACATGATTGCATTTTTTCTTTTCATACAAACTAAAGGTGCAAGGGTAAAGGTAATATTTATTAGTTAGGAATTATGTATGGCTTAAAGATATGAATGGTTCTTTTTTAGGCTCAAATGGGTGACTAAAGATATTAACAATGGTCAGCTTGGAAGGCTCAATCGTTCAAAATAAGGCCTAGATCTCATCGACTCGTATAACTAACTACAAATTTTCTCTCAATAAGAACACCAAAATCAATCATAAACATGTGCATAAAAATTTCAATCAATCCAAACTAACAAGCATATCACAAGATTAATGTAAATATCTTCACAAATATGTTACATTCCTAATCTTAGTCATAACAACCAATTTTTATCATTGAATTCATATGTTTCATTTCAAGCATCCATGCATTTAGTTTCCATATATTTATCAATTTTTACCCAAATCATGATTAAAAACAACTAAAAAATTAAAAAAAATTCCCTAAAAATTTAAAATGTATACTAAATACTAATATAGAGAATGAAGTTCCCTCCCTCAAACTTACATTACACATTGTCCCCAATGTGCACATATAAATATGAAAAGGTAAAAGAAAAGAAAACTCCCTTAATCATGGCACACCACATCTATCGCCGAAATGCTCATTCTTGTTCTATCATTGCTCTCCACATTCATTTACCTACAAAACAAAAACAATGAAAATATAAGTAAAATAACATTGGGTTGCTTCCCAACCAGCGTCACGTTTAACGTCCTTGACTAGACAGTCATATCAAGTCCTAAGGCACATCCCTTTGTATCCATTTACTTTGAAGTTTTCCTAGAAACAGTTTGAATCTTGATTTGTCCAATGATACCTTATGCTCTGGTTCACAAATACGGTGCTCAAATCTCTTCTCATGCCATATTTTTGTTTTCTTTTTGAACTTTTTGGAATTCTTATAAGCACGCCACCATTTCTCATCCAATTTATATATTTCCAACATCTCTTTCACCTCTCTTCTTTCACTTTCATACTTGATTGGGGATAGTAGGGTAGAAGTGCAGGGTCTAAACTTAGTGGTTCTTCAATTGATGGTTTGACAATTGAGCTGCTCTTAAATATTTATAGGATACAAATAAACTCTAAACTCTACTACATCATAGCCCTTGATCTCCTCCAAGGGTTGAAAATAAAAACAGCCAAAAAGCACAAAAGGTACCAAAAAACATGGAGAAAAATGAGACAGTTGACTAAAAAGAAATCCTATGAAAATACTACATCTTAACTCTTGATTTCATCCAAGGGCTTAAAAAAAAGCTGCCCAAAATAAGTCCAAATGGTACAGCAAAAATGGAGCAAAAAATGGAGGAAAATTGGAGCAATTGAGAAAAAAGGAATCCCAATAAAATATTACATCTTAATCCTTTTTTTCATCCAATGGCTGAAAAGAAAGCTGCCCAAAATTAGTCCAAATGGCATAACAATGTGCCTTAGTTTTCTTTTGCCAATTTTGCTCTAACTTCCATCCTAGGCTTGTCCCAATCCTTACACTCTCATTTTAGGCCCTTTGGTTATGCATGACCTCTTGAATGAGCCCATTTAAAGCCTCTTCAAGTTGTGTCCTCATTGACCATGTGATTGGTCCACTTGGGATTTGTTTGACTCCATAATTCTCATCATTCCCCCACTCTTCAAGAGGATTTGTCCTCGAATCTTCACCTGCATAATCAAGGAGAAAGATCAGAAACATTAAAGGAGGTGCTGACATTATACTCACCAAGTAAGTCTAGCTTGTAGGCATTTTCATTGATCCTTTCGATGGCTTGAAATGGACCATCTCCCCGTGGTAGATACTTTGAATTTCTTTGTTCTATAAAATGCTCTTTTCTCATGTGCACTCACACCCAATCTCCAGGCTCAAAGATCATTCTATGATGTGCTTTGTTACCTTGTTTGATATATTGTTCAATCCTCCTCTCAATGTTGAGCCTTACTTTCTCTTTTTCAAAAGCTTTTGCAAAGTTAGGTAAAGACAATAAAAGAGCATGAGTCAATTTTTGTTGAAGCAGTTGGAATGACATTTCTTGCTCTTTTCCCCATTTGAACTTAACATTCTTTTTGATGACTTGCATTATCGGTGTTGCTATGTTAAAATCTTTCACAAATCACCGATAAAAGCAAGCAAGTTGATGAAAACTTCAAATATTACTTAAACTTGTTGCGTTGGGCCACTCTTGGATAGCTCGAATCTTTTCTTCATCGACCTGAACTCCTTGTGCACTCACAATGAAACCCATAAACACAAGCTTATTAGAGCAAAATGTGCACTTCTTTAGGTTAGAAAATTGTTTCTCTCTCCTAAGCACTTCAAGAACAGATTGTAAATGTATCAAATGATCTTCCAAATTTTTGCTATAAATGAGAATATGATAAAAATAAAAAAATACAAATTTTTCAATAAAAGCACGCAAAACATGGTTCATTAATCTCGTGAAAGTAATTAGTTAAACCTAATGGCATGATTAACCACTCATATAAACCATATTTTGTCATAAATGCAGTTTTCCATTCATCAACTTCTTTCATTCTAATTTGGTGATATACACTTTTTAGATCAAATTTAGAAAAGACACAAGAACCATGCAACTCATATAAACCATATTTTCGTCTCCTCAAGATTACAGCTATAGGCTAGTTATTTTTGGAATGGTAGCACTAGGTACAAAATCAATTTGATGTTCAATCCCTCAGATAAGATGTAATCCATTAGGAATTTCCTCGTGAAAGACATCCTTAAATTCATGCAAGGTAGAAACAATTGAATTAGGCAAAGCATTATCAAGTTGTTTAGTATTCAAAAATGCCTCATTGTACAGAAGTACAATGATTGGTTGATTAAGAAATATTGCTTTTTTAATTTCACTCGCTTTGGCATAAACATTTGTTTTTCTCTCTTCTTTTGTCTCAAATTTTTCAATCTCTCTTTCCTTTTCTTTTGGATTGTCTCTCAATTTCTTTTTATCTCTCTCTTTTTGGTACAAATATTATTTTGTTTACTCTCTTTTTTTCTTTAACTCTTTTCTTTTCTTTTCTCTCATCCTTTTCTTTAGTCTCGCTCTCCTTTTCATTTTCACTCTTTTATTTTCCTCTAACCATTTTCATTTGATCTTCAAAGACTTACTTGGGTAAAAGGGGGAAAAGTGTGATGTTTCTACCATACTTCACAAATGAATACTTGTTTCTATATCTGTCATATGTAACGCTCCGATCATATTGCCAAGGCCTACCTAGTAGGAAGTGCCCGGCTTGCAAGGGTACCACATCACACATCACCTCATCTTTGTATTTTCCAATGGAGTAGTCGAAAACAAGAGTTTAGTGCCCATTTAGCCCAAAGAGTTTTCCAAAAATAACTAAGGAATTTAACATCCCTATCAGACACAATCCTCCTAGGAACTCCATGTAGCCTAACAACCTCCCTAAAGAGCAACTCTACTACATTAGTGGCATCATCAGTTTTATGACACGCTCTGAAGTGTGCCATTTTAGAAAACCTATCTACAACTGCAAAATGGAGTCTCTACCCTTCTTAAACCTAGGTAACCCTTAAACAAAATCCATGGAAATATCTATCCAAGGTGTGCTTGGTACTGGTAAGGGAGTATATAGTCCTTGTGGTAGGACTTTGGATTTGCCTTGCTTACAAATAATGCATCTAGAACATATTGTCCCTACATCCCAATTTATTGTTCGCCAATAAAAATGCTCATGTAAAACATCTAGAGTCCTTTTAATTCCGAAATGCCCCATTAATCCTCCCCCATGAGTCACCTTAATTAAAAACTCACGCATGGAACATTTGGGTACACACAATTGATTTTCTTTAAATAAATACCCATCTAATTTATAAAAAAATTCAAAAGAAGTTTTTTCACATGCATGGTAAACAACAGAGAAGTCATCATCATTATCTTTTTCTCCGAAAGAGTTATTTGAAATCATTTGGCCATGGTCCCTCCTGTCTATCTCTATCTATCAAAATAAAACTCCAAATATGCATTTCTTTGTATTCAACCTAATCTTCTATTCCAGGAGTCTATCAAAGTACTTCCTAAGTGATGCAGACCCTTTAGGCAAATAACGTAGGAATCTACGAACTCAAAGGAATAGAAATGATATGAACCAAGGGATTAGGACCTAGCTAATTTCAGATTATATAGCAAAGGGTTTTTCCATAAATCATTGGATATTACTCATAATTTTCCTGAAGGGAAAAGATGCCACAAGGAGCTGTTATTTCCTTGATAAGTCTAGCATAAATGACACCCTAACAAGTATGGATATTACTCACCACAAATGCTTGGATGCTAAACAATGCCACAAAGGTTGCTAATCCCTTGATAAGTTGCTTAAAAAGGAACAAAGAGCTTGAATGAGCTCTCAAATGATCTAAAAATTCAAACATCATTCAAAATTGTGTTTTTCCAGCAGCTAAGATGCTCTTAATAGGATACAAACAAACCCTAAGTTCTACTACATCATAGCCCTTGATCTCATCCAAGGGTTGAAAATAAAAACCCAAAAAGCACAAAAGGTAGTAGAAAACATGGACCAAAACATGGAAAACATTGGGTAGCTAACTACAAAGGAATCCAATGAAAATATTACATCTTAGCCCTTGATTTCATCCAAGGGCTAAAAAACAAGGTGTCCAAAACCAGTCCAAATGGCATTCCAAAAATTGGAGCAAAATGTGGAGCAAAATTGGAGCAGTTGAGAACAAAAGAAACCTTATAAAATATTACATCTTAACTTTTGTTTCCATCTAAGGGCTAAAAACGAAGCTACCCAAAAAAGTCCAATTGGCACAACAATGTGCTTAGTTTTCTTTTGCCAATTTTGCCCTAATTTCCATCCTAGGATTTTCCCAATCCTTGCACTCCAGATTTAGGTCCCCTTGGTTATGCATGGCCTCTTGAATGAGCCTATTTAAAGCCTTTTATAGTTGTGCCTTCCTAGACCTTGTGATTGGTCCACTTGGAATTTGTAGAGCTCGATGATTGATGAGTGCCCAAAAAGCACTAAAATTACCATGATCTTATGCACATTAATTGATTAAAATATATATATTTATATGTTTTATCATATATTTATATAAATTTGTCTTTTTTGGAATCACAGGTATTTTTATTTTTTTCAGGTATTTTCGCTTAAAAACGTAACTTAAAGACATAAAAAGGTCAAAAATGTCAAAAAGGAGGAAAATGTACACGCCAGCCGCCCAACCCGCGTACGCCCGTGCACACTCCCGCGCGTACCTTGCTCCTTTTCGCGCGCACCGCTGCCATTTCATCCCATTTTCGCGCTCAGCCGCCCCCACCTCATGATGACGTCATCAATTGCACTACTCCGTATTTCCACCATTTTTTAACATTTTTTCACCCACTTTTCTCCCCATACTCACCTATAAATACCCCCCTTCTCTTCACTTCATACCACACCTAAAAACACATTCTCTTCTCTCTTTCTTTCTCTCTTTTCTTAGTTTTTTTTAGTTTTGTTTTTAGTTTTTCTTATTTTTTAGCTAGTTTCTCTTAGTTTTAGAGTTCTTCTCTTAGTTTTATGAGAAGAACTAATTATATTTTGTAATTTATTTGCTTTTGACATTTTCCTCCTTTTTGACATTTTTGACCTTTTTGACCTATTTTGTCCAATTTTTCCATATTTGTTGACCTTTCCTCATTTATTTATTAATATATTTGTGATGTATTGCTTTCAGTATTCATTTTTGAGTCTTTAAGTTACGTTTTTAAGCGAAAATACCTGAAAAACAATAAAAATACCCGTGATTCCGAAAAAGACAAATTTATATAAATATATGATAAAACATATAAATATATATATATTAATCAATTAACGTGCATAAAATCATAGTAATTTTAGTGCTTTTTGGGCACTCATCACAACCGCCAACCAGCTTCTTGCTAGTCCCTCAGCAAGAGAAGCGATAAAAACTAAAAATTAAACAATCCTAAATCACTTCCGTGGATTGACACGTTTGTATTTAGCCTATGCAACAAGCCTTTAAACCCCTAGGTTGCCCTAGTCGACGAGTTTGAGTCTCGTGAGGGTTTTCAGTAATGATACCCACAAACATTAAACTAAATATAAAAATTAAAAAATAATAAAAGCAATCAACTCAAAAACTAAAATTACAACAAAATCAAAAATTAATTTTTAAGAATAAAAGGAAACAACTTATCACAATGAAGTCAATTTTAATCTCATTTAATATCATAGTTAAAATCTCAAGCATAAGTTATTTTAATCTCTTTAAACAATCATGATTTATTATAATAATTAGTCGAAAATCATTTTCATATTTCATATCAAAAATGTATCAATTTAATTTCACCCAATTTCAGTGTCATGAATCAGAATTCGCTTCGACTCTATCCCTCACTAGTCAATACTCTCAAAACACTGAATTCTATGGGTTCAAACACTCATACTAATTTATATGCGAAAGAGTTTATGTATAGAAATAAACTACTATGTTCGCATATGTATAAAGAATAAAGGCTCAAAGTGTTATTTTAACATTAATCTCATGAAAGGAATCAAATGTATAAATTATAAAGATAACATATATAAAAATTATTTTCATGCATAAATCAAACTCATTAAGAAAGAATTTCAAAATATATGCCTTTTACAAATGAAGAGAGTGCAATGACTTTTTAGGGAATTATTTCCTATATCTTTCTTTTGTAATTAGCCTTTACTCACAACTTTGTAGGCAATGTGGGTTATAGTATGTAGATTATACTATATATTCTTTATCTCTCTATTTTTTCTGAAGATATTTCTCAATATATATATTTTAGAGAGTCAACCCATGTACAGATTGTACATTTTGTTTTTTGGATTTTGGTGAGTGGTTAATTTTGTGGCTTTTCTGTTTGATCTTGGTTTAGGTAACCCCAAATATGTCTTTTTTTTTTGTAGCAGTCATGCATGAATGAGATATAATCATATACTATCAATTTCTACTCAAATCATTTAATCTAAGTAAAAATAATAAAAAAATATACGATACTCTATTAAGATGAGAAAAAATTCATACATTAAATGCTAATACCTATAGAGATCATCTAAAAATTTGAAGAAATAAGAAATGTGTTTGGAGTAGAAAATATATATATTTCACACTGAATAAAGGAAATTAGGCTCAAATTATATCTCACAAATGTAGTCTCCACTAAAACAAAATTTCATAAACACCGATTTTGGGTTTAATATAATTTCTACATCTTATCAAGAAATATTAGTTATAAGAAAAACTAACTAATTATCAAAAATAATTACAAAATATTTCATGATATGTTTTCAAAAATTAATCTAACAGTACAAAAGACTTAACTATTTACTTAAATTTGATTTAAAGAAATGATTAATTTTTGTGAGAAAACATTTTTTTTTATATTCCAAAAATTACTAAATCACACAAAATAGAAATAAAACCAAACACACAAAAAAATGAAAATGTGAACATAAAAATAAAAAAAATTATTAAATATATATTTTTTTATTTTTTTATTTTTTTATTTTTAAATTGTTAAAACTTTTTTTTTAATTAAGCATGGTAACTTTTCACCACCCCCAACCTAGAACTTACATTGTCCTCAATGTAACAACTGTAAATTAAAGATAAAGAGAAAAGAGAAGAAAGATTACCTATTTCCTGAGAATGTGCAAGTAGTAATGGAAAATGCAGGTGCATCCATCATATTCATCATTAAAGTGTATACAGACCGATCGCTGTGAACTTCTAACATCTCAACAAATATTTTTAGTTTTAACAATTTAAAAATTATTCACTTGTAATTAAAATGAAATAAACAATAAAATTAAGTAAATAAAACAAATAAAAGAAAATTACCTAAAATGATGGGTTGCCTCCCATCCAGCGCTTAGTTTAACGTCTTAGCAAGAAGAAACTTGGGGATTGCATTTTAAGTAAACTCAATGTCCCCTCATCATTGAGTCAATTAAACCTACAAGTAAGACAAGGTTGTCTACCTATACTTATTCATTCATGCTCTATTAATTTTCAAATTTTTTTCTGTACTTAAAACTAGGGACATACTTTGAGGGTTTAGATAACCCATATCCAGGTGCAAATCAAATAATTAAGGCATAAAAACACAATTGTACCTAGATTAAACAAAGCAATTAGCTCTTTAGATTGTAATTAAAACTTTAAAATTTTGGAGATAGTTTCATAATTTATGTTTTTTTTTGTTTTTTTTTAAGATAAAATAACATAATCAGTATTAACCAAGAGTGCTCCCAGGAAAGAATGGTGGTGCAAAGGCTCCTTAAAAATCATCCTCCTAGATAGAACAACGTTCCCAGCAAAGACTAGTGGCACAAAGGAATCCAAGAACTAGTCTCCTAGACAGAACTCCCTTAGATCTTTACTTTTTATGTTATTAAGTTAAGTTAAATAAAAATTTAAGTAGATTAAAACACTAAGTCAATAAAGTTAATAAAGTTAAAAAAATAGTTAAAGAAAGAAAAATATGAAATAAAATAAAAGTAATAAAATAAAATAAAATTGAAATTGAAAAAGTGAAAATAAAATAAAAAAAAAATTAAACTTAAAATTAAAAGAAAATTAAAAATTAGGTTTTTTCTAATTTTTTTTAATTTTTTAATTTTTTAATTTTTAGTTTTTTAATTTAATTTAATTTGTTTTTATATTTATTATTATTATTTTTTTTTTCAAATTTCAAATTCCAAAATTATTTTACTATTAACACTATAATTATTATTAATTTATTATGAAATTTAAAATTAGAAATATTTTTTTTAATTTTTAAAACTTTTATTTTTTAACTATTTATGAACGGTACTTTATTTTACTATTCACGTTATAATTTTTATTTATTTTTTTTAACTTCAAATTTTTGAATTTTTTTTTTATATTAGAAATTTTTTTACTATTCATGAACGGTAAAACCTTTTTTTTTAAATCAAATTTCAAATTTCAAATTTCTTAATTATTTTACTATTCACGCTACAATTTTTATTTAAATTTTTTTTTACTATTCATGAGTAGTAAAAAAATTTTACTTCAAATTTCAAATTTCTAAATTATTTTTTTTATTTTTATTTTTTATTATTTCTTATGAAATTTGAAATTTGATTAAATTTTTTAATTTTTTAATTTTTTTACAAAAACAAAAAAAAATCACAATTATTTACAGTACAAAAATGTTTTTAAAATTTTGATAAATAAATTAAAAACGTTATTCCTTCCCAGCAACGGCGCCAAAAACTTGATGAGCGAAAACCGGCATCGCCGATTTTGTCAATACTTTAGTTTTATATTTATAAAACTCTCGCAATTGCACGAATCATTTCGTAGAAAGTGATAAGTATACTCCCAAGGTCGATCTAAGGAATGAATGTATGTGGTTTTTAATTTATTATTCAAACTTTTAAAAACAAAATTAAATTCTAAACATCCTGTCACGTTATTTTGGGTTTTTGTGTTTTTAATCTACTCACATAAAAATAAACATAGATTCAATAAATATTTATGCAAATTTTATCATTTATAATAGTGGAGTATTTATGGATATAATAACTAAGTTAATTATGCTTGCTCATATTATTTAGGTTATTAAAGATATGAATTGATATTTATTGATTCTCCCTTTTTTGTATGAATACCACATTTGGTGGGATTAGATATTCTTTGTTAACTAAACAAATCAATTAACACCTATGGGTGGGGTTGATAACTAATTTGGTTAATTAAATTAATTTCTTTTTCTAAAAGATTGAAAATGAACCATTTAAATGCCACCTTTGGTAGGGTTAGACAGTTTAAACTTTATTCAAGGTGTCCAAATTAAACCTAAGAATTTAATTATCCGAGTACTAACTTTCAAGTTTTAAAACCACTACTGAAAACATGTTGTCAATACATTTTCAGATAATAATTCTTATAAAAAATTTTGAAAAAGAGCTTCACTCTAACTACCGGGCGATTGTACCAACAAATAAAAGAGCACTACTCTAAATCAGACCGGATAATTAAACCTTAAAATCTAATTTTCAGATTTAAGTTTGTAATGAAAAATAATATATTTCTCTCTAATATTCTTAATATAAAATATTCAATAAAAATAAAATCAATTCATTTTAGAGATTTTTACCTATTTAATATTTCGCAAGCATAACAACGTTATTATGATATCATGTTTACAAACAGCCAGCAAAGTTAAATTTAATCACAGACAAATTAAATATAACATGTAAGAATAAAGGATAAAAAATAACTGCAAAGAAAATAAAATCCTTACAGTAATTCGATGCTATTCGCGTTGCTGGAAAACCTCCAAACGGAAGTTGCTTAAAAATGAACAAAGAGCTTGAATGAGCTCTCAAATGATCTGAAAATTCAAATTTCATTCAAATTGTGAAAATTCAACAGCTGAGTTGCTCTTAAGTATTTATATTGGATACAAATAAACCCTAAACACTACTACATCATAGCCTTTGATCTCATCCAAGGGTGGAAAATAAAAACAGCCAAAAAGCACAAAAGGTGGCAAAAAACAAGTTATTAGTGCCTTTTTGTTTGGACATTCAAAGGCTATATGACCATTACCAAGACACCGAAAACACTTAAAGTCATGATTACGAACTAGGGTGTCGATTTTACCTTTGTCCTTACTAGCCTCCATTTCTTTGGCTTTGTAAGGCTCAAATATTGGTTTGGATGTAGCTCCTTCATCTTTTTTCTCAATGGACATCCAAGGACTAGTAGGGTTCGATTTGGAGTAATAGGACTAGACCTTTATGGTTGGGAGAAAAAACTTCGTTTCTTTAATTGCTTTTCCACCTTAATTTCCATGTGGACCATGTCCTCAATTTCCACATAATGATGAAGTTCCACAATGTTGGCAATGTATGAATTCAACCCACTAAGAAACCTAGCCATGGTGGCCTCTTTATCTTCCTTGACATTAGCTCTTCCTCATGATGGCTTTCATGTCCTCCCAATTATCTATCGGCCTTTCACGGTTTCTCCTCCTACTAATGACCAATTGAACTCAACTATAACGAGTTTTACTTTTTTCTCCGTGGAGTAGCTGTGTCACTTAAAACTGTGCTCCACCTTCTTCTCCCACTCTAAATAAAACTCCAGGTCATTCTTTCCTTGGAATTGTGATATCTTCATTTTTATAATACTTGATCTCTATCAACTCCATCTTGGGCTCTAAGTGGGGTCTCCACATACCTCCTCTACCATTTCTTCCTCCGCTATACCCATTTTTCCTCCTCTAGGCATTTTTCCTTCTTCTTCCTCCAATTCTTCTTTCCAATCTTCTTCCTCTATATCATCCCCAATATGAGCTTGCTTATTAACCCTCCTAACATTGGATGGAGGTGTTTCTCGTTGTAAAGTTGTTAAGAAATTTTCTTGCCTTTCCAATCTTTCATTCATATCAACCACCAAGTTGTTCATCCTCTCAAAAGATTGTTGAAACGCTCTCATCATGAACATCATATCTGGACTTCCATCGGGACTACCCCTGTTGGACATTTTCGCAATTCTACACAATAAGAGGTTAGTGTAATAAAATAGAACTAATGTAAATTCACTTGATACCTCATGTGTTTAGCACTTGGATTGATCGGTCAAACCCTCTTAGCTCCTAATCAAAGCAACCAAATCCAGGAATTCCAAACAATTTGTAGAATTATCATACACCCAAAAAGATAGTTCATAATATCCCACTTGTTAAATCACAAAGGATTCTAACTCAAAGTGTTTATGATCCTAGACTAGAATAATTAATCACAAGGGAAATCGAAAGATTAACAATATTGGAAGCAACAAAATTCATCAAAGACACACAATTAGGAATTTATAATAATAGGGTAAAGTTCTTGGAACTATGAGTTCAAACACTTACTAGAAATTAGCATAAGTAATTTGGCCTTTTTTCTTTGTCTTTTTTTTTTAATAAATTTTGGCCACTCGTTTTCTAGTTTTTTGATCTAATATGCTAATAACTCAAGAGTAAATCAATGCAACGCCTTCAATATGAGTTTGAGGAATTTTTTTATGATACGCAAAAATATCATATAAATTATGACACAAAGGGATAATGAAATTTCTGTAAGAACTACCATAGAAATACCATAAAACTACTAACAGATATTGTAGAATATGGAAGGAAAAATGCAAAATATTTTAGAAATAGCAGAATTTGCAAGGAAAATGTAGAATAGTTTCAAAAATAGAAGAATTTGCAAGAAAAATGCATAATAGTTTCAGAAATAGCAAGATATGCAAGGTTACTACTGAAAAATTTTAGACATTACAGAATATGCAAGGAAAATTCAAAACCAAATGTGGAAACAAAGAAGAACTATATTTTTGGGCTTGGAAAATAAATTTAAGCAACAACACAACACAAGGATTTTTTTTCTATGTATCAAAAACAAAACAAGAACGCAAGAACAAGAACAAGAACAAATAAAAAGGATAGGAATCAGAAAAGTAGCATCTAAAGCTATGATACCAAATAATATGAACCAGGGGTAACAACCTAGCACACTAGTTGGTCAATGGATATTACTCACCATAAATATCTAAGGGGAAAGACGCCACAAGGATGTGTTATTTCCTTGATAAGTCTAGTACAAATGACATCCTAACAAGTATGAATATTACTCACCACAAATGCTTGGATGTTAAACAACACCACAAAGGTTGCAAATCCCTTGATAAGTTGCTTAAAGAGGAACAAAAAGCATGAATGAGTTCTCAAATGATCTAAAAAATCAAATTTCATTCAAAATATGAATTCCCAATAGTTGAGCAGGTCTTAAGTATTTATAGGATACAAATAAACCCTAAACTCTACTACATCACAACCTTTGATCTCATCCAAGGGTTGAAAATAAAAAAATCCAAAAAAGCACAAAGGTGGTAGAAAATATGGACCAAAACATGGAAAAAAATGGGGCAGCCCGCCTAGATATTGTGATTGGTCCACCTGGAAATTCTAGGGCTCCATGATTCTCATCACTCTTTCTTCAATGTGGGTTTATGAATTTGTCTTATGAAATGATCAAGGGTTCAAATAGGAAATGGTTTAACCAGTACAAGTTGTGTTTGTGGCACCCATCCCGACTTCGAGTGGAGTAGCCAAGAAGAGGCACTAAGGAGGGACCAAAAGAACATAAACTGAGAGAAGGATCACAAGGAGGATGAGCTTCGATCTAAGGCCTTGGCTGACTTACGATCTTCGCAAAACTCCACCTACAAAGGGGAGCTATGTAGACATCTTTTTTTTCTTTACTTTCGTGTTTAGAGTAGGTGATAATGAGGAACACTCTCTTACCCCTATTGACCAACTAGTGTGCAATGATGACTAGCCTGCAAACAACTCGATTTTTCTTTTCTTAGTTGCTTTGGATTCTATTCTAGATGCTACTTATATATAAGCTTTTCTTGCACAAGGTAGCGCAGATATATAGCATAGCTAAAAGCAAACAAAAAAACTATTCCCATAGCACTATGTAGGCTTAGCTTAGCCTCTTTGTCTATCTTCATTTATATATGAGAAGATGACCAATGGAAAATGAACAAAAACATGCCACACTAAGAAAGCAATCCAAGGCTCTCTCAAATCAAAAAGGCAGAAGAGGAATCGGACGCAACCTACTCTTTATTAGGAATTAAAGTATAGTAAGAGGTAGAAGAAGGCGAAAGAAAAGGAACCCTCCAGTATTCGTACCAAGGCTCTCTCTCTTCCTTCCATTCTAGTTACCCAACAAAGAGTTAGATCCTTGAGTGCATGAAGGTAGGGCAAGGTAATGCGAAGAATGCACGACTCTTATATGTTTAAAATCCTTCTTAGGGTGATGCAGATCCTTTAGGGGAATAACATAAGAACCCACAAACACAAAGGAATAGAAACAATTGATTTGCTAAAAATTGTTGAAGATGATCAGATTTGAACCCTAAGGAAACAATGTCCTTAAAACACAAACCTTGAGACACTACAAAGGATGATCAATCCCTTTAATAAGTCTCATTCAAGTATTCAATCAAGAA